>ML390057.1:0-21871 GCA_005239525.1 Nicotiana knightiana | reverse complement strand
TATATAAACTTACTTTTAGAGTTAAATAAAACTATATAAATAAGAAAATCCAATATTTACACTATAATTTAAATTATACTAAGAAAAATACTATTATAACTTACATTTAAATTCGAAGAAATCTAAAAGTAAGTTTTATATATATATATATATATATATATATATATATATAAATTTTCTTCTATTTAAACATAGGAACAAATCTTATATTCTAAGATTGTGAATATTTTTGTAGTTTTTAGTTTTCTTAAATAAAACCTATGAAGAGTAAGATAAAAATTTAAAGTATTAAGGTTGGACCTAAAAGAATATTTACACTAAAATAATATATAATTTGAGTTTGGTCAAAAATTAGTTGTTCACAGTACAAGCCAAAAATGGTATCATTTCGGGGTAGCTTATACTCTGCCCTCGATGCTGTGAGTTTTGGTTCTCGAGGTATGCACTTCCTCGAGCCCGATCTGCTTCGATCATCTGACTATGGCCTCGGGGTAATCTCTCAAGTTTATGAAATACGACCTATCTGATTTTGACCGTATACAGGTAGTCCCCACGTTTCTTGGAATCAAATGACAAGAAACGACGTGAATCTCGAATTTTTGAAGTCCCTGATGGTGACATCATCCTCGTGACGTAAGTGTTGAAGCGACCAGAATGTCCCATCGGTCCGCTTTCCCAAAATATTAAATGCATGCCAGTGCTGGTCGGCCACTAGCGCCACAGAACGGTCGTCGATCCTCTATATATACTCGGCTATTTGCCTCATTAAGGACTTTCGCCTCCACTTGCAACTCCTCTTGATTTCTCCCTTTTCTTCTTCCGCCACCAGTTCCTCCTCCTTATCAATGCTAAAAACCATCAAGACTTCCTTCTACCCTCTTCAACAAGAATTGATGGCTAAAACTTCCAAATATGTTCCTCAAAAAGAGGGAACTTCCTCTTCTTCCTCACGTATGGCCAGCCAGACCGCTGGCCCTCCCCGAGATCGTACCGGGTTGTTGTTCCCTACAAAAATACTTTACGGTTGAGAACCCTCCTGATGTCTCTGGACGACGTGAACATGCTTCGAGGTACATATGTTCAATAGAGAGAAAACACCTCGATGTCGTGAGAAAAGAATGCAGCTGGGAAGAGAAGTTCGTGATACAGATCCCTACTCATGAAGAGGATATCACTACTTACGTAAAGGGGTTCTTAAGTGTGTACACTTATCCCTTTATGTTGGGTCCTCTCGATCCAATCATGCTCGAGTTTTGCAGAAGGTACCAAGTTTCCCTGAGCCAAATCCACCTGTCCTTTTGGCGGATGGTAATAATGCTCAGATTCTTTGTCGACAAGGCCGAGGGGCTCGAGTTTACCCTTAGCCATCTTATTCGCTTATACCGGCCTCAGCTCTTTCGAGGGTTGATTAAACTTCAACGCCGATCGACTAAATTCTTCTTTTTCAGTAATGACGAAGATAAAGATCGAGGTTGGATGAGCCGGTTCATCTGGGTGAGGACCATCAATATTATCCCCCAGGAGCACATGTCATTTCCCGAGAAGTGGAACTTCGAACGTGAGTGGAGCCCTCTCGCTTAGTAATGTTCTTGTAATTTTGTTGTCCTTTGCGTAATATTCTTTCCTTTTTATGCAGAGGTCCCGTGGATGCCTAATGCAATCCTCGGCCTCGAGGAATGGGTTCGTAAACTAGCCGCCACCTCGTCATATGACAAACGCAAGTGGCGTGATTTGTCGAAGGGCATGTGGGAAGAAAAACACCACGGTACGTGTTTAGATACTTTTTTATTTACTAGGAATGCTGTCATGACCCAATTTACCCTCCGAAAGGTATCGTGACGGCACCTAGTCTCTACGACTAAGTAAACCTAATATTATGGGAAAAACTTTAAGAGAAACACAATAAATAAAGAAAATAAGGACATAATCTAATAGCAAAATGGTGCCGCTCGGCATATACAACAAATATATCCTCCCAATGACCCGGAATATCACAAAAGTCACAAGATTGTAATAACTAGTGTAGCTCTAAACAAGTCTGGAAATACATAAGAAGACTCTAGACAATGAAGTAGAAGGGGACTCTGAGGATTCTACGGACGTGGGTAGAAATACCTTGTAGTCTCCTAGAATCATCAGCACGTACTATCCTTGAGGCTGATAGCTCGTACCTAGATCTGCACACGAAAACATGTGCAGGAAAGGGCATGAGTACACCACATTGGTACCCAGTAACTGCCAAGCCTAACCCTGGTCAAGTAGTGACGAGGTCAGGTTCAGGCCCTACTGGAGTAAATATAATCAATTTAAAACAGTAAAAGAGGTAAGTAAATTCTACAGTAAACAGTTAAAGGAAAATTATCGAAAACTTAACATTCAAGGGAGCCCTCGGCTCAGAACAAGGTAAACACAAGGTGGAATCTCCCGGGATACCGTCCCGTAGTTCCAGATGATTATGCAGTACAGAGGGATCTCCCAGAATACGTCCTTAGTCCCAAAATAAATATGCAGCCCTGGGGGATCTCCCGAAATACGTCTGTAGTCCCAATTTTAACATGCAGTACAGGGGGATCTCCCGGAATACGTCCTTAGTCCCAATTTAAATATGCGATGCAAGGTAAAATGACAGGTATGGCATCGAATTTATCCAATTCATCTAATCACAGATAAGGAAAGTAGTAATCTAACTAAACATGGTGCACAGAGTGTAGGTAATTAAACACGTAAGCATGCTTTTCTAATCTAAGCTAACCAATTTAACATATTAATGCAATTTAATAGGAGAAAAACAATTTATGATTTAAGAAGGAAAAATGGGAATTTTTGCAATAACGGCCCATGTACGTACTTGTCACCTCACGTACGGCGCCGACACATCAAATAATATCAAAATCCTAAGGGGAAGTCCCCAACACAAGGTTAGGCAAGCCACTTACCTCAACCGCTCAAATCAACTTGAAATCACGTTCTTAACACGAGTACCCGACTCCAAATGACCCAAATCTATTCAAATTAATTGCATAATGTAAATATAACTTTAAGTAACTAATTTAACTAATTAATTCGAAGCTAAAACACGAAATTAGGAAAATCACCCCAAAAAGTCCCTCGGGCCCACACCTCGGAATCAGGTAAAATTTACAAATTATGAACACATGTTCACTCACGAGAACGCTCAAACGAAAATCATCAAAATCCGACGTTAAAATCTCATTAAATTCTTGGATTTTCAATTGGGGAACTTTTCCCCTTATTTCCAAACTTTTACCCTCAAATTCCTTAAGAGGAAAACAACAATAGATTATTGTATTATGATCAAAATAGAGTTAGAATTTGTTACCTAATGATTCTCCTTCAAAAAAAAACTCTAGAAATTGTCTCCCACCGAGCTCCAAGTCAATTTTTTTGTTATGAAACTTCAACGCTAGAACTTCCTATTTCTGCCCAACAATTTCCGCATCTGTGGCTCATGGGCTGCACCTGCGATCCTACACCTGCGCAAAAGTCATCACAGGTACGGAAAGTCACTTAACGGGTTGGGTCCGCATCTGCTACCTTTGGGCCGCATCTGCGAGCCCAGACAACCTTTCCCATTTCACATCTACGATCATCCCCAGCGCACCTGCGGATCCGCACCTGCGGACACCAGAACTTGCACATCAGATTTTGCATAAGTCCAAATTCCTTCCCGTAGAGCATCCGAAACACACGCGAGGCCCCCGGGACCTCAACCAAACCTACCAACCAGTCCTATAATATCATTTGAACTTAGTCGAGCCTTCAAACCACATCGAATAACACCAAAAACAAGAATTAAACATGAATTCAAGCCTAAGAACTTAGAATTTTTCCAAAATCTACAAACGATGCTGAAACACGTCAAACCTAGTCCGAATGACCTTACATTTGACACATAGGTCAAAAATGACACTATGAACCTACAACCACTTCCGGAATTCCATTCTGAGCCCGATATCAAAATTTCCTCTATCGGCCGAAATCGCCAAAAATCTAATTTTCGCCAATTCAAGCCTAAATCTACTACAAACCTCCAAAACACATTCCGGATGCGCTCCTAACCTCAAAATCACTAAACGGAGCTAACGGAGTCGTTGAAATTCCATTCCGGATCCGTCCTCACACAGTCCCGAGTACGGTCCAAATTCTAAGGCTTAAACTCACAAGTAGGGACTAAGTGTCCCAAAACTCTCTGAATTCCATAACTAAACACTCCGGAAAGTCCCGATAGCAGAAACAAACGTGGGGAAAGAAGTTATTAGGGGATCGGGGATCTAACTCTCAAAACAACCGTCCTGGTCATTACATTCTCCCCCTCTTAAAACAATTGTTCGTCCTCGAATAAGTATGAAGACATACCTGAAGTTGTGAAAAGATGAGGGTACTGGTTGCGCATATCCTGCTCAGTATACCAAGTCGCCTCCCCGACCGCCTGACCCCTCCACTGTTTACTGAGGCGATATTCTTTGACCTGAGCTTTCTGACCTGCCTATCCAAAATGTCTACTGGCTCCTCAACATAATATAGATCCTTGTCCAACTGCACTAAGCTGAAATCCAATACATGAGCTGGATAACCGTGATACTTCCGGAGCATAGAAACGTGGAATACAGGATGAACTCCTACTAGGCTGGGAGGCAAGGCAAGATCATAAGCAACCTCCCCAACGCGCCGCAATATCCCAAAAGGACCAATGAATCTCGAACTCAGCTTACCCTTCTTCCCTAACCTCATGACGCCCTTCATAGGTAATACCCAAAGCAAAACCCGATCACCAGCCATAAATGCCAAATCACGAACCTTCCGGTCCGCAGAACTCTTCTGCCTGGACTGGGTTATGTGAAGTCTCTCCTGAATCACTTTCACCTTATCCAGGGCATCCTGGACCAAATATGTACCCAACAATTGGGCCTCGCCCGGCTCGAACCATCCCACTGGGGACCGGCACCGTCTACCGTACAAAGCCTCATATGGTGCCATTTGAATGCTGGATTGGTAATTGTTATTATAAGAAAACTCTGCAAGGGGCAAGTATTGGTCCCATGACCCTTCGAACTCCATCACACATGCACAAAGCATATCCTCAAGAATCTGAATCATGCGCTCGGACTGTCTGTCCGTCTGAGGATGAAAGGTTGTGCTCAGCTCCACCCTAGTACCCAACCCTCGCTGAATAGCTCTCCAGAACCATGATGTGAATTGTGTATCTCTATATGAAATGATAGATACTGGAATACCTTGAAGGCGGACAATCTCCTTCATATAAATCTCATCCAACCTTTTTGAGGAGTATGTAGTCAATACTGGAATGAAATGGTTAACTTGGTCAGCCGATCCACGATCACCCAAATAGCATCGAGCTTTCTCAAAGTCCGAGGAAGTCCAACCATAAAGTCCATGGTGATACGTTCCCACTTCCACTCTGGGATCTCTAACCTCTGAAGTAGTCCTCCCGGCCTCTGATGTTCATATTTAACTTGCTGACAGTTGAGACAATTGGCCACAAAACCAACTATATCCTTTTCATCCTTCTCTACCAATAGTGTTGTCTCAAATCCTGGTACAACTTCGCGACACCAGGATGAATGGAGTACCACGATCTATGGGCCTCCTCGAGAATCAACTCCCGAAGACCATACACATTGGGCACACAGATACGACCCTGCATCCTCATCACGCCATCATCACCTACAGTCACATCTCTGGCTGTTGATACCCAATTTTTCCCTATAATATTTCCAAAATGCATATATACTTTCAAAAAAAATGCATGATCAACCAATAAGTATTTTTCCATAATTTTCTATAATTTTAACGAATTTTAAATGAATTTATTCTATCATTTTATTATCTATATAATTATTAATCGTATCACAAATAATTTTATAATAATTTTATTGCTTAATTTTCATCATTTATATTTATATTAAGCTTTATTGTTTTCTGCATAATTATATTTACATTTGTAGGTTATAATTGCGATAACTTTGCAATAACAACCCATGTGTGCATAATTACCTTATTTCACTAGAAATAACCTTTAGTATTTTTATAATATTAAGTAATTATTTTAAATTATTTTTTATGCATAAAAATCAATTTTATAATTCACATTATTATCAAATCAATTAGGTATTTAACAATTAGCCCCTTTAATTTGATTTCATTTTCGGACCTGGCCCAAAATCTCACCCATTAACCCATAACCCAACCCACTTACCCAATTCTTTAAACTCGCCCAACCCCCAGATCGAATCCTGGCTGTTGATCTCAGAGATCAACAGTCCAGGATATTATTTCCTTTTTTATTATACCAAATGACCCTAAACCTAATCATTCCTAAAATTTTGTTGCCCCTGAATCCCTCTTCCCCTCTATTCTCTCTCAACCTCTTCCTAACCCTAGCCCTCATTCACCTGAACCCCTTCGATTCTGGCTTATTTCTTCGATGTTAGGTCTTATCTGGCCTCCTATCTCTGCTGGTGTTATGATTTTGTGTTATCTGATGGAATCTCAAAGAGATTCAACACAGACTTGGCTCCTAAACTCTTCATTTCTCGATGAACCTGCATGTGTTCATCTCTATGTGTGAGTACCGTTATCTTTATGTTTATGGCTTAAATCTATAGTTCCAAACCGGACTTTTATCACCTTGGTCCATTTTTCAAAACCCTAAGTCTCTTTCTACTTGAGTCTGTTCAAATCCTTGTAAATCTGAGATGATTTTAAGTTTATCTGGTATTTCTCTTTAAAAACCTTCTATTTTTCCTTATTATTAACCGATTTTAATATTTTTCTAAAACTAGGGTTTCATCTTTAAGTTCCCTGCAAAAAGGTTCTAAAATTTCTAAGTGCTTAAATTTGGTTCTCTTTACTTGCTGGACTGACTTTTCATGCCTATGTTTTTTTAATTATTCCACTTTTTGTTCTGATATTTTCCGTTATTCTTTGGCTCTGTCAATTAAAAGTGATTAACTTGATTTACATGCTTAATTAGGGTCTGAAATCGTACTTCTTCTAAAATTGATATCGCTCTGAAAGATTTTTACCTATCCTTTCCTTATATGTGATTCATAATTAGTACTACCTTCCTTAATTATATTGCTGGCTTAATTTCTGGGTTTTGATTGTTTTGACTGACCTCTAATTGATTTACTACTTACCTTATTTGGCCTCAATCCTGTCTATTGAATTACCCCATGAAAGACTCTCCTTAAGTTAAGTCTTACTTGCTGTTAATTTATTCTCGTTAAGCCCTAATTGACTGACTAATTGATGTTGCATGCCTTATTTGTGTGCAATTGATTTCCCTTGCCTTATTTGGTTTACTCTACTATGTGCTATATAAACCTTTCATTGTTCTGATTTTAAAACACGAAGAAAAAAACACGAACACACATAGAAAAACCCAGAAACACACACACAAACTCCTATTCTCACACACTCTCAATTGTAGTCTTTCTGTTACTTTTATTTGTTGCTCTGTTTAGTCGGCTGAAAGCCAAGGCTAGACCCTTGGATTCTACTTGCTTTCATCTTCATGTTTTCTACTTCCTAACTGGTATGCTCCTATTTCTATTATCATACTCTATTCAATATGCTATGTAGTTGAACCTATGTCCTTCCTGTTTATTACTCTTGATCAGCATGACTTACTTCTTATTAACTTGTCATGTCCTGTATGTTAGTATGACTATTATATTCCAGTTTGATCCATGACATTTGTCTACTTGTTTCTCAACTGGCATGCTTCAATTCCTGCCCTGTCTATGTGTTTTTTTTACCTTAACATGTTCCTATTCAATTCATGATTCCTGTACTAATATGCTTTAAATTCCTGCTACTTTCTCTGTATTGCTATCTGATTAGACATTTAACTTCAGCATGTTTATGTTTGATCCATGGTACTTGTTTATCTGTCTGTGAACTAGCATGCTTTAGTTTCTATCACCTTACTCTGCATTATGTGTTCTTCTAGCTGTTTACTCTTAATTAAGCCAATTTATGCAATGTGAAACCTTGTTCTGTTTATTATCTAACTATTGGAATTCATGCCTGAACTTAACCTGCTAAATGTGGTTCTGTTTTGCTTGTAGTTTTTGTAATCTTCTAACTGTTCACCTCTAAGTCCAAATTGTTTTTTTCTAAAACTATCTCCTAATTTTATATACTATTTTCAATCCCTACTCTTAGATATCTAGGATCCTGCCCCCCAGTGTGAGCACTGCCTAGGAGTCCATGAGACTCCTCCGAACTCTGACACATTGGGACTGACCTTCCAAAATTGTTTACAAAAATGTTTCTTTGAAAAGGTTCTGTTGTGAGCATTTCCCGGGGTCCTTGCGGCCCTTGGGAACTTTAACACACCAGAAGCCCATTTGGTGCATTATGAGCTACTGGTGTACTCCAGATTTAATTGAAGGCCTGGCTTCCAGATTGACTTTGGGCCTGCCAAGGCTCCCTATAGTATAGTCATTTTCATTATGTAATTCATTTGTATTGGTCAGTAATAATAATCTCTGTAAATAGATATGAGGTTATTAGAAAAAGTTGGGGAGGGATTTTTATATATCTTTTATCATATCCGGGTAGAAATCATGCTTATAGGCTGTTGTAGTGATTCCTTATGTGCATTAGAAACCATGCATATAGGCTTTATCTCATTATCCTGAAGTTTTACACTCGGCATCCTAGAAATCCTACTTCTAGGTTGTTTATCAATTCTGCATCAATAATCATGTTTTCAAAATCTCCATGTGTGCATTAGAAATCATGTTCCTAGGATCTTCCTCGTTGAACTTGCTTGGCAATTGGTTAACACCTTTACTCACTTAGACATTATGCCTATAGGAAACACATATAAAATTAGTCTTGACACTTAGACATCATTCCTATAGGAAGTAAGTGTAAAAATCAATTTATGTGTTTAGATATCATGTATATAGGAAATAATGCTTATAATCAGTTTCAGCACATAGAAAGCATGCCTATAGGATATAAAAAGATGAAATCTACATGTTAAAGTTAATCACTGGTTTATAATTATGGTCTGATTAACATTTAGATACCATGTCTATAGGATCCTGCCCGGTTATCACTTAGGCAAGCTTGTAGGATAATTAAAATCTTGGGTTTAAAATTGTGATTTTCTTTCTGCTTGAAATGTGCCCAGATTCAATAAGTGATAATAATCAGTAAGAAAACTGATAGGCACTCACTGCCTCGCTTAATAAAACTGTTGTACATTCTGTTTGTGCTCATTTAGATATCCTGCCTATAGGACCCCTAAATCATTTAAAACTGCCTGTTTGAATAAGCGTGCAACTGTTTGTTTATTTGTGAGGTAAATATGAGCCTCCTTAACTGCTCCTTATGTGACAGTCTTACTTGATTTTTTGTTTGTCACTTAGATTTTTCCCCTTTTAAGCAACATAGGTGAGTCTAGAACCACCTCAAATAGAGGTCCTAAACACCTCCAGGGCCATAGGTAAGGGACGGGTAGTGCACACATATGATACGTACCAGATGCTATTAGAACGCTTAGATAATAATTGAAAAGGGGAAGGGTAATTGGGTAGTAAACGAGATGATGGCCTGTGCGCTAATGTTACGCATGACCCCTCTATTTGAGGAAGGTTACCGAGTATTGCATAGAAGTGATCCTATAGGCTAATAAACCTAGGACCCCTTTAATTTCTGTTTTAAATTAATCTCTTTTTTTTAAACTGTTTTATTTTCCTTTAAAGACTAATTCGTTTAAATTGAGTTTGGGCGGGACCCACCATTGTGGACCTCGAGGGGTGCCTAACACTTTCCCCTCAAGGTAATTTCGATCCCTTACCCAATCTCTAGTGATGTAAACTGGTTTATGAGTTATTTTCTTTAGGTTCCCTAATGCACCTTAATCGGTTAGGTGACGAATCTTCAAATTCTGTACCCCGTTCCAAAAGGAAACGAATTTCCCCAAAATGTCGAAACTCGATTTCGCGAGGAAAAAGGGGGCGCGACAGCATGGCGACTCTGCTAAGGATTTCCCCTAGGCTTTTACCATGACAAACTTACTTTTGTGAATTAGTCTTAAGCATGCTTTATTCTGCTAACACGTGTGCACCCTTTCCCTTTCCCCTTTATGTGAATTTAATTGCCTATTTTTTCAAGCATTTATGATTTCCTTTACTATAGAAACTGACTTGTTTCCTTTTTTTTTCTTTCTTAAACGTCTTTCAAATATTAAATACCGCATTTATCATTTTTTTAACGTGCAAATACGTGACAACATGCTATTTAATGTTGCATAAATCATGCTTAACATCATATTTCACTTGTGCGTAATCAATCCTACAGCAACGTTTGATGAGTGTTTGAGCCCTTCCTATATATCACCTTTAAATTCGGAAAGGCTTATTTGCGGTAAAACTAGTCGATCAACACTGCAGTCGACCGTTTCGTGCCTTTCCCCCTCAAGTTGTCCGCTTGAGGCTACCAGTTTAGACCTCTATAGAAACCTTACTCTGATTTATTGTACATTCATAATAGTCAAACCTAGCCGGGTTAATATGTTGTCCACATAATAACCCTTTAGGAAAAGCCTTGTCCAAAGTCCACTGGGGTTTCCATAATCCTAACGGACACAACCACAATTTTGTGCATTAATTTTGGAGAAATAAGTGCCAATATGCTAATCATAGATGTATAAGTAGTCGAATATGGAGGGGGAAAGGATCTAACCTTAATTTTTTTTGCAGAATTGAGGCACGAAGTCCCCAGGTTCGGCATGGTCCAAAGAATACCACCCTTGTTGTTGGATTGGTGGGAGGACCTTTCGCCATGTGACAACTTTGAGGGTTGTAATCTGCTATTGCAGGTTTGGTTATTGGAGCATCTCCAAAGGGTTCAATATCGCCAAGAGTTTCCACGAAGGACGTGGAAAGATCATATAGCCTTCCATCACCATAAGAGAATGAATTACATCCCAGACAGGTTTGCTCAACCGGAAAATGCTACAAAATGGGCGCAGTTTTTTGACAATTTGACTGAGGACCAGGTTCAATGGATGTTTGAATGGTTCCTTACTAGTGAGTTCATCATCATATCTAGGGACGCTCTACACCTAGTGCTGATCGGGTTAAACGGCATATGTCTTTATGTTCCCATCAGGGTTATGAGACAGGCACGCATGAAGCAAGTCATACCGCGAGTTTCTAAAATAAGTCATTACAGGGAAGATTATCAGGATGACGACATCCCAGACAAATGTGAAGCTCAGCATATGTGGCATCTAAAGGTTATTGTAGAAACGGACACCATCGATCCAGACAGGTACCACGCAGGGCATGTACACTTTTACCTATCATGGTTGGAAGACATCATAGCAAGGGTAGTTGAGCCGGGAGTCGGTAGGGGGAAGAGGGTCATAGACGAAGTTGCTGAAGCCCAAGTGAAATACAATAAACTGCGCAAAAGGGTTCATGAGTCCAAGACCGAGCATCTGGATCAACACAAGACTGATATGGAGCTGATCAATGAAATGGAGGGAAATGGCTATAAAATCTAGTGAAAGGCTGAAATATTTGGAGCAGGGTCTGATGGAGCTGAAGGGAAAGACGAGGAAAAGAGTCGTTGACTGCCAAAATGCTGAGGGAAGCGAAAGAGGATTCGAAAAATATGAAAGGATTCGAATGAAGCTCTTTATGAGGAGTCTTACCGGAAATGCCATGTCCTGGTACATAAGCCAGAATCCTAAGAAGTGGGCCAATTGGGTGAGCATGGCGTCCGACTTCATGGACAGGTTCAGATTTAATACGGAGAATGCACCGGATGTCTTCTATATCCAGAACTTAAAGAAGAAGCCAACTAAGACTTTACGCGAGTATGCTACTCGATGGAGGTCGAAAGAGGCCAAGGTTAGACCAGCATTGGACGAGGAACAGATGAGAAGTTCTTTGTGCGGGCATAGGATCCATAGTATTATGAATGGCTAATGGTCATTGAGAACCATAAGTTCTCCGATATCATCAAACTCGGAGAAAGGATTGAAGGGGGTATTAAAAACGGGATGGTGACAAATTTCGAGGCACTGCAGGACACGAATAAAGCATTGCAATCAGGTGGTATATCGAAGAAGAAAGATGTGGGAACAATAGTGGTTGCCCAGGGACCCAAAACTCCATCTGTATACCAGACCCCTCCACTCACATACCAAACACCTCCACCCACATACCAACCATCACCCCCTAAATATTCCCAACCTGCTACCGCCTACCACACCTATAACACCCTTATTATCAGTCACCTCCAACTCGTCCAAACTACTAAAAACCTAGACCTAATTTTGACCGCAAACCACCCAGACAGTACACCGCCATTGCTGAATCCATCAACCAGTTATACGAAAGGTTGAAAACCGCTGGACATGCCACCCCTATTCCTATTGTGGAAATGGAGAATTCATCTCAATGGTTCAATCCAAACAAGATCTGTGCATATCATTCCGGCATGAAGGGACACACTATTGACGAGTGTTGCACCTTGAAAGACAAGATACAAACACTAATTGATAGTAAGGTCATACAGGCAAAGGAAGATACACCCAATGTTCGCAACAATCCTCTCCTGGATCATAGGGGTAGAGGGGTCAATGTGATAGACACCGATGAAGTGTGGGATCCCGAGGGATCAATCGGGCTTATTCAAGAAGGTGATGATCCTAAGAAACCTGCAGTCACACTCAATCCCATTGTGGTACAGGTACAGCCGCCAATTGAAGTCGATGTAGCTGCATCGGTTCCTTTAGAAGTATAAGTAACACCACCTACAACAACACTCACTCCATTTTGAAGTGGAGGTGGCCACACCTTTCATTGTAACGGTGGCATCCACACCACCATTCAGTTCCAATTTTGTACCTTGGGATTATATGGCCGAGGCTAGACGAAAGGGAAAGTCAAAGACGGAAGAATCAGACGCTGCACAAGGAATGACCAGAACAGGAAGGGGTTATACATCTGAACATTTAGGAGAAACAAGTAAGCAAGCTTCTAATAAACAACATGTTATTGAAACTGGTCCAGATGACCTTTGGAGGAAGGTACAAGCAAGGGAGTACTCTGTCGTTGATCATCTGAACAAGACTACCGCCCAGATATCCATTCTATCATTACTGCAGAATTTTGAAACACATAGGAACGCATTGATGAAGGTGTTGAATAAAGCATATGTGCCAAACAACATCACTAGCGGAGAAATGGCCAATATGGTAGGGAAAGTGCTAGAAAGCCACAAAATCACTTCCCATGAGGATGAACGGCCACCTGAATGATTAATTCACAACAGGGCACTGCACATCACAGTGCAATGTGAAGATAAGTTCATCGCCAAAGTTTTGATAGATAGAGGATCCAGCCTTAACATTTGCCCGTTGACAACTCTGAAGAGGTTGGGCAAAGTTTTACATGAGATACGAGCAGGGACTATGAATGTGAAAGAATTCGATAGGTCTTAAAGGGCCATGATCGTAGAAACTAACATGTGCTTGCAAACAGGTCCTACTTGGTTCGATGTTGAATTCCAGGTACTAGACATATCTACATCCTACAATCTATTGTTGGGACGGCCTTGGATACACGTTGTTGGAGCTTTCACATCCACTTTGCACCAAGCGGTAAAATTTGAGTGGAACCATCAAGAAGTGATCATCCATGGAGATGGGAGCAACCCCATTTGCACCAATCAGACTGTTCCGATGGTTGAAAATAGAAGAAAGTTAAGCGGAGAAACCTACCATCGCATCGAGCATGTTAATGAAATTGAAATGGATAAATGGTGGAGTAGAAAAATAGAAAGTATACTAGCATGGCAAGGGTACGAACCTAGTAGGGGGCTCAGTAAAAACCTTCAGGGTATCTCCAAGCCAATACAGTTGAAACGGCATGGTACAACCTTTGGGCTAGGGTATCAGTACACCTGACAGGAATACGATGATTGGTCGCCGACGTGACGTGGTCCATACTACCATCTTGAGAAACCCATGCAGCACTTAAGTCAGATCTTCCATCAGGCCCATATCATATGGGGATTAGAGGAAGAAGAAGCATTGGCAGCATTGAGGAATTTATTCTTGAAAGATGATGATGTGGACTGTTGTGTGATTGTCGAGGAGGAGGAGGGGGAGGAAGGCCCTACCATCCAAGCTGTTGAGAGAGGATCATTCCTCAAGAACTAAACTGTTAGACCATCAAGGGCCCGACGAGTCCCGGGGTAGCAAGGCTGAATAGCATTATTCGCATTTCTAAAAAATGATTTCCACTTTTGCATTTTTTCATTTGTCCTAAATAATATTTTTCAATGTTCCAAAACATCATTTGAGTTATTCAAAATCATTTTTTTTGACATTTTAAATGGCTTGATGTTTTATTATTACTATTTTTCTTTCATATCTTTATCCCTACAGCATTATTATTTCGTATCTTGATGAACCAACGATTGTGACATGTAATGAGACAACGCAACAAAATGATAGTGATTTAGAAGAAGAGGATGCAATACCCGAGGAGATCATCAGAGAAGTAGAGGATTTTGAGAACACATCCAAGTCCAACCTGGACGAGACTGAGATAATTAACTTGGGAAATTCTGAAACCGTCAAGGAGACCTGCATCAGCATCCACTTGTCACTGTCAGAGAAAGAGGAGTATACTCGATTCTTGAAGGAGTATGAGGACATCTTTGCATGGTCATACGACGATATGACAAAATTAAGCACATCCATTGCGGCCCAGAAGTTTCCCACAAATCCAATGTGTCCACCCGTAAAGCAGAAACTCAGGAAATTCAAGCCTGATATGAGCCTGAAAGTCAAAGAGGAGGTTACTAAGCAGATCAAAGCCAAGGTCCTCAGGGTAGTTGAATATCCAACTTGGCTAGACAACATTGTGCCAGTTCCGAAGAATGACGGGAAAGTTAGAGTCTGTATTGATTATCCGGATCTCAACAAAGCCAACCCAAAGGATGACTTCCCGCCTCCAAATATACACATCTTGATCGACAATTGTGCCAAGCACGAACTCCAGTATTTTGTGGATTGCTTCGCCGGCTACCATCAGATGGATGGACAAGGAGGACGCTGAGAAAATAGCCTTCATTATGCCATAGGGGTGTACTATTACAAGATGATGCCATTCGGCATAAAGAATGCTGGCGACACATACATGAGGGCCATGACTACTATTTTTCATGACATGATACATAAGGAGATCGAGGTATATGTGGATGATGTCATCATTAAATCCAACAAGACCGCATATCATATAGCATACTTGAGGAAATTCTTTGACAGACTGCGAAAGTACAACCTGAAATTAAACCCCGGAAAGTGTGCATTCGGGGTTCCTGCCGGAAAACTATTGGGATTCATCATCAGCCGCCGGGGAATAGAATTGGATCCATCGAAGGTCAAAGCCATCCAGGAGTTACCACCACCAAAATGCAAGAAAGATGTAATGAGTTTCCTGGGATGCCTCAACTGCATCAGCTGTTTCATAGCACAGTCCACAGTAATATGTGAGCCGATTTTCAAAACGCTGAAGAAGGACGCTGCAACCAATTGGACCGAGGATTGTCAAAAGGATTTTGACAAAATCAAGGAATACATATCAACACCACCCGTTTTAGTCCCGCCAGAGCCAAGTAGACCACTGTTACTCTACCTTGCAGTGCTAGATGGAGTTTTCGGCTGCGTTCTGGGACAGCACGATGATACAGGGAGAAAAGAACAGGTCATCTACTACCTGAGTAAGAAGTTTACACCCTACGAGGCACGGTACTCTCTGCTGGAACGCACATGCTGCGCTCTAACCTGGACAGCTCAGAAGTTGAGGCACTTCTGTGCTTATACAATATTTCTCATATCAAGAATGGATCCCTTGAAATACATCTTTCAGAAGTCCATGCCCACTGGGAAGCTGGCTAAGTGGCAAATCTTGTTTAGTGAATTCGACATTGTCTATGTAAATCAGAAAACAGTCAAGGGAGAGGCACTGGCAGACCACCTTGCTGAAAACCCTGTGGGAGGAGAATACGAACCCTTGAAAATGTATTTTCCCGATGAAAAAGTACCATTCGTAGGAGAAGACATTGCTGAAGCCTACGACAGTTGGAGAATGTTCTTTGATGGAGCGGCGAACTTCAAAGGAGTCGGAGAAGCCGTCTTGGTATTAGAAACTGGTCAACATTATCTGGTATCTGTGAAACTCAGATTCCCTTGCACCAACAACATGGAGGAATACGAAGCTTGCATATTAGGGCTCAACATGGCTGTTGACATGAACATTCAGGAACTGCTAGTAATCAGCGATTCGGATTTGCTTGTGCACCAGGTACAAGGAGAGTGGGATACCAAGAATTCCAAGATATTGCCATATTTGCATCATGTGCAAGAAATGAAGAAGAGGTTCACAAAGATAGAGTTTCGGCATGTTCCCAGAATTCAGAATGAGTTTTCCGATGCATTGAATACTCTGTCATCAATGATACAACATCCAGACAAGAACTTCATCGATCCTATCCCAATAAGGATCCATAATCAGCCAGCATATTGTGCTCACGTCGAAGAGGAGACAGACGGTAGGCCTTGGTTCCACGACATCAAGGAGTATTTGGAAAAGGGAGAATAGTCGGAGCATGCAAACCATATTCAGAAACGCACGCTCCAGAGGTTATCCAATCATTTCTTCTAGAGTGGAGGAACCCTATATAGAAGAACTCTTGATATGAGACTATTAAGGTGTGTCGATGCAAAGGAAGCTTCTAAGTTGCTCGAGTAAATCCATGCGAGAACCTGCGACCCGCATATGAACGACTTTGTCTTGGCCAAAAAGATACTCAGGGCAGGTTATTTTTGGATGACCATGGAAACAGATTGCATCCGATATGTTCAGAAATTCCATCAATGTCAAGTACATGCAGATATGATAAAAGTGCCACCAAACGAGCTTAATGCAACAAGCTCACCTTGGAAATCACAACGTATAGAGCAGTCAATAATGTTGTCTAGTTAACTGGGGCAGAATTTTGAGGATCCTCCTCAAAATTCTACGGCAGAAGAATTCGTAATGTCTCTGATCATGCCACAGTCACTGGTTCATCTAACCAATTTCTAAACTATATTTTACTATGTCTTTGAAAACTATACATGCCTGCTTTTGAAATAAACTCTGCTTTAGCAAATGCTGCCCCAATAATTTGAATAAGATCTTCAGACAAAGCGAAGAAAATCAAGCAAGCAGATGAAGACACGAACCAACCTTCCCCCTGCAAAACTCACGATTTTTCTTTGAATGCAGGACAAGGAATATACACGCCTTGGAATCACCGCCTTCATAACAACAAAGATACCGAACTCATTCCCAGCTAAGAAATACTCTGTTATTACCTATTATTTATTTATTGCATGAGACTAAGCGTTGTCTCAAATCTTGTATGAGGCTAAGCTCTACCTTCTATTTGCATGTGACTAAGCTCTGTCTCAATCTTTGCATGAGGCTAAGCCCTGCCTCCTTATTTGCATAAGGCTAAGCTCTGCCTTCTATTTGCATGGGACTAATCTCTGTGTCAAATCTTGCATGAGGCTAAGCCAGCCTCCTTATTTGATTAAGGCTAAGCTCTGCCTTCTATTTGTATGAGGCTAAGCCCTGCATCCACCTTGCATAAGGCTAAACTCTGCCTTCTATTTACATGAGACTAAGCTCTGTCTCAAATCTTGCATGAGGTTAAGCTCTGCCTCCTTATTTGCATAAGACTAAGCTCTGTCTTCTATTTGCATGAGACTAAGCTCTGTCTCAATATTGCATGAGGCTAAGCCCTGCCTCCTTATTTGCATAAGACTAAGCTCTGCCTTCTATTTGCATGAGACTAAGATCCGTCTCAATCTTTGCATGAGGCTGAGCCCTGCCTCCCTATCTGCATAAGGCTAGGCTCTGGCTTCTCCCTGTATGGGACTAAGTACTGTCGTGAATCTTGCACGAGACTAAGCATTGTCTCCCTTGCATTATTTATTCTATTCCCTCAGGCTAAGCTCTGCCCTCAACTCCATGCGAGACTAAGCCTTTTCTTGTTGCTCCCAGCATCATGTCTTTGCACCTCATCGGCTGAAATATTTCCAGCTTATCCGAAGGCATCATAGTCTGAAGGCACCATATTCATAGCCAGAAGACACCATGACATGGCCTGACGATCTCTCAAACTTGCATATCATTATTCAAAGGCGTCATTGTTCGGAGGCACCATTTTCATGGCCCGAGAACACCATTTCATGGCCTGCGAATCCCTTACCACTCAATTCATGGCCCGGGACATCATGTTCTAAAGACGTCATCCTCAACCGTCCAAAGGCAATCCTCATGGTCTGAAGGGAATTCACATCATGTTTAAATTTACGCAAAGATATATGCTTGTAGTGCGTTTTTTATTTGCAGGTAACTCGATGAGCAACCATTACCCCAAGGGGAGCAATCCCGCTCCAGTTCCTTCACACTATTTCAAACCTGACCGCTCCCCATAACCATTTCACATGTTCAAAACCTTGTGTCCGTTCTTGCGATAACTTCATCGGTATATTTCACCGGTGAATCCAGAACTACACATGGCCTGATTCCTGTAAAACCAGGGATATGTAGGTAGCTCGGAAACCAGAGTGCGGCCTGTGTCTCTCAAACCACCCTACTCAGTCAAAATTGGCCATCATATCTTTACCCGATAACTCTTTCATCCTTCCTGGGTAAAGAGGGGCAGCTGTTGATACCCAATTTTTCCCTATAATATTTCCAAAATGCATATATACTTTCAAAAAAAATAATGCATGAGCACCAATTAGTATTTTTCCATAATTTTTTGTAATTTTAAAGGATTTAAAATTAATTTATTCCATTATTTTATTATCTGTATAATTATTAATTGCATCACAAATAATTTTATAATAATTTTATTGCTTAATATTCATCATGTATATTTACATTAAGCTTTAATTATTTATGCATAATTATATTTACATCTGTAGGTTATAGTTGCGATAACTTTGTAATAATAACCCATGTGTGCATAATTACCTTATTTCACTAGAAAATAACCTTTAGTATTTTTATAATATTAAGTAATTATTTTAAATCATTTTTATGCATAAAAATCATTGTTATAATTTATTAACTATTTGTTACAAATTATTTATCAAATCAATTGGGTATTTAACAAATAGCCCCTTTAATGTGATTTCATTTTCTGACATGGCCCAATATACCACCCATTAACCCATAACCAAACCCAATTACCCAATTCTTTAAACCCGCCCAACCCCCAGATCGAATCTTGGCCGTTGATCTCAGAGATCAACGGTCTAGGATATTATTTCCTTTTTTATTATACCAAACGACCCTAAACCTAATCATTTCTAAAATTTTGCCGCACCTAAATCCCCCTTCCCCTCTATTCTCTCTCAACCTCTTCCTAACCCTAGCCCGCCAACAGCTTAACCCCTTCGATTCATGGCTTATTTCTTCGATGTTAGGCCTTATCTGGCCTTCTGTCTCTGCTGGTGTTGTGATTTTGTATTATCCGATGGAATCTCAAAGAGATTCAACACAGACTTGGCTCCTAAACTCTTCATTTTCTTGATGAACCTGCCTGTGTTCATCTCTGTGTTTGTGAGTACCGTTATCTTTATGTTTATGGCTTAAATATATAGTTCCAAACCAAACTTTTCTCACCTTGGTCCATTTTTTCAAAACAATAAGTCTCAACTTGAGTCTGTTCAGATCCTTGTAGATATGAGAAGATTTTAAGTTTATAAGGTATTTCTCTTTAAAAACCCTTATGTTTTTCCTTATTATTAACCGATTTTAATGTTTTTCTGAAACTAGGGTTTCATCTTTAAGTTCCCTGCAAAAAGGTTCTAAAATTTCTAAGTGTTTAAATCTAGTTCTCTTTACTTGCTCGATGACTTTTCATGCCTATGTTCTAATCCCTGTGTTTGTTTAATTGTTCCACTGTTTATTTTGATATTTTCTGTTATTCTTTGGCTCTGTCAATTAAAAGTGATTAACTTGATTTACATGCTTAATTAGGGTCTGAAATCGTGCTTCTTTTGAAATTGATATCGCTCTGAAAGATTTTTACTTATCCTTTCCTTATATATGATTCGTAATTAGTACTACCTTATTAATTATATTGCTGGCTTGATTTCTGGGTTTTGATTATTTTGCTGACCTCTAATTGATTTACTACTTACCTTATTTGGCCTCAATCCTGTCTATTGAATTACCCCGTGAAAGACTCTCCTTAAGTTAAGTTTTACTTGCTGTTAATTTACTCTCGTTAAGCCATAATTGATTGATTAATTATGTTTCATGCCTTATTTGTGTGCAATTGGTTTCCCTTGCCTTATTTGGTTTACTCTACTATGTGCTATATAAACCTTTCATTGTTCTAATTTTAAAACACGAAAAAAAAACACATGAACACACATAGAAAAACACAGAAGCACACACACAAACTCCTATTCTCACACCCTCTCAATTGTAGTCTTTCTGTTACTTCTATTTGCTTCTTTGTTTAGCCGGTTGAAAGCCAAGGCTAGACCCTTGGATTCTACTTGCTTTCATCTTCATGTTTTCTACTTCCTAAATGGTATGCTCCTATTTCTGTTATCATACTCTATTCAATATGCTATGTAGTTGAACCTATGTCCTTCCTGTTTATTGCTCTTGATCAACATGACTTAATTCTTATTAACTTGTCATGTCTTGTATGTTAGTATGACTATTATATTCCAGTTTGATCCATGACACTTGTCTACTTGTTTCTCAACTGGGATGCTTCAATTCTTGTCTTGTCTATGTGTTTTTTTTACCTTAACATGTTCCTAGTCAATTCATGATTCCTGTACTAATATGCTTTAAATTCCTGCTACTTTCTTTGTATGGATGTCTGGTTAGCCATTTAACTTCAGCATGTTTATGTTTGATCCATGGTACTTGTTTATCTGTCTCTGAACTAGCATGCTTTAGTTTCTATCACCCTACTCTGCACTGTGTTCTTCTAGCTGTTTACTCTTAATTTCAGCATGTTGTTCTGATCCCACCTAGTAATAGTTGGTGCATTATGAACTACTGGTGTACTCCAGATTTGATTGAAGGCCTGGCTTCCAGATTGACTTTGGGCCTGCCAAGGCTCCCTATAGTATAGTGATTTTCATTATGTAATTTATTTATATTGGTCTGTAATAATAATCTCTGTAAATAGACATGGGGTTATTAGCAAAAGCTTGGGAGGGATTTTTATATCTCTTTTATCATATCCGGATAGATATCATGCTTATAGGATGTTGTGGTGATTCCTTATGTGCATTAGAAACCATGCCTATAGGGTTTATCTCATTATCCTGAAGTTTTACACTCGACATCCTAGAAATCCTACTTCTAGGTCGTTTATCAATTCTGCATCAATAGTCATGTTTTCAAAATCTCCACGTGTGCATTAGAAATCATGTTCCTAAAATCTTCCTTGTTGAACTTGCTTGGAAATTGGATAACAACTTTACTCACTTAGACATCATGCCTATAGGAAACACATATAAAATCAGTCTTGACACTTAGACATCATGCCTATAGGAAGTAAGTGTAAAAATCAATTTCTGTGTTTAGATATCATGTCTATAGGAAATAATGCTTATAATCAGTTTCAGCACATAGAAAGCATGCCTAAAGGATCTAAAAAGATGAAATCTGCCTATTAAAATCAATCACTGGTTTATAATTATGGTCTGATTAACGTTTAGATACCATGTCTATAGGATCCTGCCCGGTTA
>ML390055.1:16931-58411 GCA_005239525.1 Nicotiana knightiana | reverse complement strand
CCCAGATTTATATTTGCAACGCCCGTTTAGTCTTTATAGAAGACATAGTTGAGCGTGATCACAGGCCAATTCGAGGCAGCTACTGCTTTGGTTTGTTCCAACACCCCAAACTTCTTAATTCAACCCCAAAAAATCTGAAACTTGGCAGATTAGTCAAAAATAATATTCTAAGCTACTCTAAAAAAGTAAATTTCAAAAACGACTAAAATTTTTGAAAATGATGGGTTGCCTCCCACCAAGCGCCGCATTTAAAGTCGTGGCACGACGCGGATCAACTTTACCACTTTTCTCGCCACTTGGACTGTCATGACCCAAAATCTACTAAGGTCGTGATGGCGCCGGACAACACCGTCAAGCAAGCCAATCATTAATAAGTTGAAATAAATTTCTGTTTTAACATCTTTTTCAAAATCGTTACCTTTCACCTACAAGTTATAATAGAGAATAAAAATTTATCAAATAAATACGACAGGTAAACCATTCCATTTTTTAAATTAAATCCCAAACACATCCCAGAACAATTTTTACACAAGTGCATGAGCAGATTCTAAGAATTTTTACAATTTTTACAAAGCTTGTCCGAAAAAAAATTGGACAAGGAAATTAAAATAAAATAATACAATACGAGGGGGACTCTGTCAGCTGTGGATTGCCTCCGGTTAATGCAGCTCACCTAAGTCTCCAAACCAGCCACATCGCTATGAAGGTACATGTGTAATAAAAATGCACAGCAAGTGTAGCATGAGTACGAAAACAACGTGTACTCAGTAAGTCGCCCGCCTAACCTCAGAGAGGTAGTGACTAAAGGTCGAATTAGACACTCACTAAGGTCCAACAAATTAATTTAACAGAATATGATATCAGTAATAGGCATACAAGGATGATAAAACAGTAAGCATTACGGATAAACGTTATTCAAATAAATACTGAAAGTAAATAAATAGTTACTGATTCCTCATTTTTGTAAAGAACCGTAAAATTTTCTTGTTTAAAATAATGCCTGAATGAGTCCCTGAGTTTTTTTTATTGTGGAAATTTTTTAAACGGACCTAATTTGAGTAAAAAGTACCCTGGGACTTAAATAATAAGATTTTCCAGAAAGTAGGCGTTATGTGACGCACTATGCGATCGCATACACGGGCAGATCATTGCCCCATTTGAGGACAACTATGCGGTCCAATATGCGACCGCATTTCGGTTCTGCGGACCGCATAGCTGTCGCATTGTTACCCTTTAATTTTTGGGAGGGAGGTTATGCGATCGCATAACATGTATGCGGACCGCATAGTGGTCGCATACCTGGGCAGATTGTTTTCAATTTTTGCCCACCTGGAGGGCCATTCTGTGGTCGACTCTGCGGATCGCATGTCAGGAATGCAATCGCATTCCTGACCGCATTCTTGTGTCGGGCTCCTATTTTTCTAATTTTTAAACTCGGCCCCCAATTCATTAAAACACCCATCCCCTTCATTTTTAACTAATTTTTAAGCTAGAATAAAGAGAAGTGAGAGAGGATTCTAGAGAGAGAAGTCATCGTCTCCCTTAAATTGGTCCATCATCTTCTACTCAGGCCTGGAAATTTTGAGTTATTGTCTTCTTCTTCATTTTAACAGGTAAGTTCCCACTCCATTTTCTTTAATTCTCAGATTTTTAATAAAATGGGAGTCGCATGAATTGGTTCTTGAAAATAAAAGCCTACACCTTGCATGCATGTATATAAATTTTCACCACCTAGCAAAAAGGAGTAAGTTGGAGTAACCTTCATTAAAAAGGGAAACAAGTAATCAAAGAGGTCACCTAGTGTTTGATAAAATGCCCAAATGAGTTAGAGTTTTGTTCATGATTCCCAACTCTAAGTGAAATGTATTTCCTTATGAAAGATTGACGTTCTCGATTGGTTGGTGATTTAGGAATAGATAATTAAAGGAAATCCGACTCGAGGTATGTATGGCTAACTTTAACCTTTGTAGAATCCTCTTGTTGGGTCCGAGCATACCGTATGTGTACCTTGTTTGAAAATATGTGAATTGATTGTTCAAATGTGTTGAGACGTAAGATTCTATTCTCTGATTGTCCTAGTTGATTTCCATACTACCGTGCTATATGAGATTGTGAAAAGTGTTTTGATGTGCCTATCTTATTATGTGCAAAGCTCGTAAATGCTCTAGGGTATCGATATGAAAGTATGTGTTAATGAATGAAAGAATGTTAATGTGCCCAAGTGTGGGAATGTATATAATGGCTAAAAGTCGTGCGTGGTAAGTAATGAAAAAGGGTATTGTGAAATTATGTAAATGAGTTGAACGATTATGGCAACACCGTGTACATGAATTACTGCATGGTGAGAGTCATTGTGCCTTGAGCCCAAATAAATAAATTGTTGATATGAACTTGTGTTCCTTGAAATGAGGATTCTTGTGATGTAATTGTTGTGGTTGTTGTTATGAATTTAACTTGTCAGGCAGGGTCGGGTTGCGCGCCGCAACACGAAGTAATAAGGTGTGGGTTGTGGTGATAAGGATGGATTAAATTGTCAGGCGGGGTCGGGTTGCGCGCCGCAACACGAAGTAATAAGGTTTGGGTTGTGGTGATAAGGGTGGCCGAGGTAATAAGGATGGAATGTGATCATTATCACTATTGAAAAGAAAATCTATGAAACTCTTGAATATGGTGATGTTGAAAGAGGAAAAGGAGAGATTGTGAAACTTGTTGATTTTGGTTGTTTCTTTCCACGTGCATCAATTGATTGGTTCTATTACTGTCTCTTATTTGTGTATTGTTTGATTGTACTTGGGATAAAGTTTGTTCATACATACTAGTACTATTCCACAGTACTAACGTCCCTTTTGCCGGGGGCGCTACATTTTCTTATATGAATGTAGGTGGTTCTACAGCAGGTAATTAAGTCCAACAGCAGTAGTGCCTCCTCTCCACTCCGCAGTTGAATTGGTGAGCCCCACTTCCTCCCGGAGCCATGTGTGGTGCATGCCACCTTCTTTTGGGTCTATTTTGTATTGTAAGGTATAGCCGGAGCCTTGTTTCTAGCAAGTATTGTATAGAATCCTATCACTCGTAGAGGCTCCATAGACTTAACGTGGGTATTGTACATATGTATTTTGGGTAGTGACAATCGTGGTCCACATGGTAGAAGTATTTATGTTGTATGTATCTTGCAAGTATTTAGTATCATATGTTGTTAATGGTAAGAGGCAAACATGAATTTAACTGGAGTATTATGTTAAGTCTCAAACTGCTAATTCACATGAATAAGGTATATTGGAATCACGAGGAAACGTGTGGGATAGGTGAGGCAAATCCAGGTCCGCTTGACTGGGGCCACCCGGTTGAGCGCCGGTCGTGTCCCTCGATTTTGGGGCGTGACAATTTTTCGCCAAATATCTTAAATAAACAATTACTTCTTTATTTTCCCCCAAATATCTTGTCACTTCAAAATCCATAAAAAAAAATCATTTAACAATTTAGCATGCGCATACGGGATAAGGACAACCGGCCTAAGCCATAAAAGTAATCATGTATGTGCACTGCCGAGGGTCGAACGGCCCGAACCATAAGTGCATCTTTGCCATAAACTAATCATATATATGCACTGCCGAGGGTCAAACGACCCGAACCATAAGTGCATCTTTACCATAAAATAATCATATCTATGCACTGCCAAGGGTCGAACAGCCCGAACCATAAGTGCATCTTTGCCATAAAATAATCATATCTATGCAATGCCGAGGGTCGAACGGCCAGAACCATAAGTGCATCTTTCAATCCGCCGTGGCGTACGGCCGGCTCCTGTGAGAGTGGGGGAAATAAAACTCCCCTCGCGGAATATAAATTGCGAAGCGGTCACATGCAGTCATGCACAATCAACAGTCCACCCCGACTACATCGGGAAAACAAATACTCAAGTAAATGACAAATTTATCTTTTAAAAATCACAAAAATAGTATTTAAATCTTTTCTCGAAATTCGTTTCCAAGTTTGATAATATTCAATAATATAACCTTATCCGGAATACAATTATCCACGAAGGAGTCGATTCTCTTTCTAAATGGTTAAGAAAGTATACTCTAGCCTTCGTAGGAAATAAGTTACAAATTTAATAGCACCATCAGTCTAATATTATTGGCAAGATCACATGTACAACACGTAAGGCATGCTAGTGGGTTCTAGACTACCCGGACATGGCATAATAGTAGCTATGCACGGAGTCCCATCACCTCGTGCGTACGTAGCCTCCCCAGATAGTAACACATACTTAATTAGTTCACCTAGGGGGACAATTCCTCCTCACAAAGTTAGAAAGGAGACTTACCTCGCTCCGAAATTCCACAACCGGCTTCCAAGCCCTTCCGACGACTCCAATGGATACACAACGCCCCAAAACTACCAAATAACGGGCAAAGCAATGAAAATTCATTCTAATACTCGTAACAAATTCAAATTATATACTTTCCCAACTCCACTCAGTGAGTTGATCAAAATTCCCTCGGGCCCACATGCCCGTATTCCGAAATTTCTCGAAGATATACCCTACCCATATTCTCACTAACTCAAATATACGATTTACTCTAATATTCATGCTCAATTCGTGGCTAAAAATCCAAATACAAATTTCTAGGTTTTCCTCAAGATTTCCCAATTTTCCTACTAATTTCTATGTCTAATTCCATGCATAAACCTTGTAATTAACTTAAAAGCATGAAGAAATTACTTACCTGGTAATGCATGATGAAAATCCCTCTTGAAGCTCTCCTAAAATCGCCCCATCCATGAGAAATATGAGAGAAATGGCCAACAAATCTCGATTTTAAAACATTTTGCCTAGGCCATTTTTCGCACCTGCGATCCGATCTTCGCACCTGCACTTTCGCAGGTGCGCCCAAGAGCCCGCACCTGCGGCTTCCTTCTCCTCTAGTCGGATCTGCACCTGCGACCCATTGCTCGCATATGCACCTTCGCAGGTGCGGAAATTCCATCTCACTTGCGATCCCAGCCAAGCAAGCCCACTCTCGCACCTGCGGCGCCAAAGTCGCACCTGCGCCCCTACGGCCAAATCCTCGCAAGTGCGGTCACACTAGACACTAGCAGCTCCATCTCCTCTTCCAACTTCAAATTTGATCCGTTAACCACCCGGAATCCACCCGAGGCCCCCGGGACCCCGTCCAATTATGCCAACCTGTTCCAAAACATAGTGCGGACTTCCTCGAGGCCTCAAATCACATCAAACAACGCCAAAACGACGGATCGCACCCTAATTCAATCTTTATGAACTTAGAAATTTCCAACTTCTACATTCGATGCTGAAACCCGTCAAATTACCTCCGATTGACCCCAAATTTTACGCACAAGTCATATTCAACATTACGGACCTGCTCTAACTTCCGCAATCGCATTCCAATCCCGATATCAACATTTCCACTTCCGGTCAGATTTCTCAAAAACCTTTAAATTTCTATCTTTACCCAAATGACTTCAAAATAACCTACGGACATCCGAATTCACTTCTGATCGCGCTCCCAACTCCAGAATCACCATACAGAGCTATTCCCAGACTCAGAATCCCAAACGGACATCAATATCACTGAGATGCACTTCAACCCAGACTTAGGAAATTTCTTCAAAATGCTGACTTCCACAATATACGCAGAAACGCTCCAGGGTAATCCAAAGCCTGATCCGGACATATGCCCAAGTCCGAAATCATCATACGAACCTGCTGGAACCTTCAAATCCTGATTCGGAAGTCGTTTACTCAAAATTCCAATCTTAGTCAATTTCTCCAACTTAAGGCTTCTGAAATGAGAATTTTCTTTCCATTTTGACTCCGAACTTCCCGAATTTTCAATTCCAACCATACGCACGAGTCATAATACCTGAAATGGAGTTTCCCATGACTCCAAACCGCAGAACGATTTGCTAGAGCTCAAAACGACCGGTCGAGTCGTTACATTCTCCCCCACTTAAACAGACGTTCGTCCTCGAACGTGCTAAGAACTGCTCTGGAGTTATCTGAAATCACTGCTTAACACCTCGAGCACTTGCCCGTGCTACTACAACCCAGTTGGGTACATTAGCTTGATCAAATCTAAAGATTTCTTCTTTTATCCATATTATAAGCTCAGAATCCATTCAAACACCTGAAATTTCTCTATCAGGCCTAGTTCCAATATATAAATACCGTATCAACTACCACACGATATACCAGAACACGACTACATACCTTTGCTGAATTAGCACCATGCACCGCATAATTCATCATCTGCCCACAATGACACTCCCTGAACCTTAATAGCCAAAATTTCACGAATATGATGCTCCCAATGCACCTTATGATATATATATNNNNCTAACCAATTGCAGAGTTAACCAAACATTGAATCCTTCCTCTTGACTAAGACCACCATCTCATTACAAACCAATAAGGGTAATTGTCCTTCAATGTATTTCACATAATCTTATCGCACTAGATCCCTGATCCAAAAATCTCGTCTCACCCAGTATGAACTGCTCAGACAACGAATCACCCCAAACATGACCAACAGTCTCACATGACACCACAACGCGCCAATAGGCTATAACTCGAACATGATACATAAAGAAATGACTCAGGAAAAGACTACTCAACTCACTCAACTTATTATGAACTCTTCTCAGAAAATAGAAAACAAAACACAAGAAAATAGATCTAGGGAACCTTTCTAAACCATCACACTGTTGCGGCGCGCAACCCGATCCAAATAACAAGCCCGTGGAGGCGTGCCACCCGATCCAAATAACATAAAATTCACGTAAGAAGACACACACCGAGCTAAATTGCTCACTACCACAAATATCGAATATCGGTCACAAGCACGCTAAGTGCACAATACCATCCTGGGAGACTGATAAAGCCATATGCTACAAAACTTAAGCACAACTGAGGTGCGATATATATACTCTGAATCTCAAGAGCTCTCCTGCTCGCATAACATCATCACTACACTGAGGTGCGATATATATCAAGTCGTTTCACAACTCACACGGCAAAATAATATTATCACATGAATTTGATGAAGACGGAACAACATCCGATATTCCAGCACCCCTCCTTGAGGAGCGCTATACTGAAATGAACAAATCTGCCTCACATGAAGCCCATAATCTCGCTTAGATCCATTCATACACTTCAAGCCGATTCTGCTCGCAATGAACTAGACTGATAGCCTTACCTGGGTTCATATTAACCCACTTCCTCTCATAATACGCAAGAACAACCATCATAGCCGAGACAACACCCCACAATCCACAACCAAATGAACTGAACAACTTCC
Organism: Nicotiana knightiana; assembly: GCA_005239525.1. Taxonomy (NCBI): domain Eukaryota; kingdom Viridiplantae; phylum Streptophyta; class Magnoliopsida; order Solanales; family Solanaceae; genus Nicotiana; species Nicotiana knightiana. The sequence continues at coordinate 51,086 of ML390055.1, read as the reverse complement.
AGGCATAAATCCTCAAATAAGAAATATTGCACTTCCTTATACTTGGTCTAAATATTCAACCAATCAGGTGACTACATGTCACACTTATAAAATCTTCCTGTGGTCACGCTCCCACGACCTTCCACGAGGTAACAAGTCTGCACATATATAACACGGACCACACTAATACTGCAAACCCAACAAGAACCCATGACCAGGATACAAAGACTCTCTCACCGAATATCGATCTCAGGTGACACTGAAGTTAACACCAGCTTACTCTTGAACTTTCAAATCACTTTTTTTTTTCTTGCTCATCCGAGCTCATGACATCCTTGTTAACACCGAACCGCAATCTCGATTCTTACCCTCAGTTACATACTGCTTACCGCACCTAACATGACAATCCTTAAGTAGTGGTCTGAACCACTATAACCCTTCCAGGATCCGCCTCCACCTGACAGGCCATAGCACTCGAATGCTCCCAAACCAAACCTGTTACATCAGCCGTCAAACCTCGCACACACTGTGCAAATCACACACCTAACTCTATCATACTGACGAAATTGATCACTGTCGTACATATGTCATTTCAACCATGGCTAACCAATCCATATCCTCTCTAATTATCTTTAATTGCCTCAGAAATAATAGTAACTTCCTTCAACTCATAGCAACTCAACCCTCACTCATCTTGAGTGACCTTGATTCACGAGACCACGCTGCGTAAATCCCACAACCCGTCTCATACCCTCCTGATAATCTTTTCTACAACCCGGAGTTTATTTCTCTCACTCCTCCAATATTATCATGCACGCTGAAACATATCATAGAAAACCCCAACCATCTTTCTTTTTATAATAAATTACTCTGCAAAAGCTCGATTCTCGATCATACTGCTGCCTGAAACCCTTAAATGTCGCATTCTTAACTTTTGAATTCACTAGGACCGCTATTGAGAGTCACCCACTCTGACTGGCCCCGAATAAAATCAACCCCAAGGCTCTTCTAGCACACGAACCCCCTTTTCAATGAAGCACGTAACTGAGTCACTACCCTTACAACTCGCATATGCATTAAGCATAAATTCTGAATCTTTCAAAGCCCAACCTTGGTCCAATAGGGCCAACTTTTGCACACATTCCTCAAATCCCACACGTAATCACCATTTTTACTCTTTTCCCTTAACGGTAATAACTTGCCAACACACCGACAATCCGCAACCCCATGAGAAGAAAATCCTACAACCCAGCTGCAGATGGTGGGACTCCCCCACTTAGCCCGAAGCTACTCCTTGCACCACTCTAGACCCTACTGAGATCCTTTCTCCTTTTTAACATGATCTTGCTCAACCAATTCGTCCAATTCTTCCAAATTCTCTTGCATCGTTCACATATTCTGCCTCTTACCAAATAGCCACCAGAATCCCCCACAGAAACTTTCCAACCACACAACCGCTAACCTACTCACAGGAGATAACCCACCTATGGAAATCACCAACTGAAACCTCCCAATGACGTTGTACTGAACACTCTCTACAACACCAATACCATATCTTGCGCCCTTCTTTCTCTACCAACTTTACTAATTTGTCCGCTCCTCATGGACATCCATTAAATGCGCGACAATATCTCCTGATTCCAAGCTATACTGCATCCTTCTTCATTTCAACAACTCATCTCTGCTGCATCCCATCTCCTGCCGAGATAACCAACATTTCAACTTAATCTCGTGGACCCAATCACCATCCACTCAAACTCTCGAACCTTCCCTCAAGATAGGCAGCTGTCTTACCACTGAACTCCCGTGCTACACTGCCACTCTCCCACTTGTCTCAATTCAATATCATTCTCTGCAGCTCTTAAACCAGCAGATCACCGCGACTTCAAGCTCTCCGAGGATCATATTTCCCAAGCTGCCTTCATTAGAAATAACTATTCAGTCCTGAAACACCATGCACCACGATCTCTAACAATCGCTCCTTCAATACTACTTCACAACACTCTGACCCAACGTAACCGAAGAACCCATAGCACCGACAGACTTAACACATTCCATTCGATCAATGACGATGATCTCACATCACAGGTGAATATCCCACCTTACTTGAAAACACCAAGTCTTACTAATTTATCAACCCCAACCGGACCATTCATAATCCAAATGCCTTTCCTCTGCCGGAACTAAAATACCAAAATCTCGAAATCACACACTGAGAAGACCTCCCTTCAAGCCATTCATCACCCCAACCATATGGGCAAGCGTTCCACCATCACACTCGCATCGCACGATAACCAATCGTAAGCATCATAACAATCTGAGCATAACCTCAAGGCTCTCAGAAACACAGCTACTGAGCTGAAACAACATATTATCCTTCCGCAGGGCCATAACAACAGCCCCAACCAATTATACACGGAAAATATCTCACATCATATCTGTAGAACCCTTTTTAATTCCTCAAATTTCCGATTCACAGCAAGCGCTTCGCGACGCGTAAGATTGAGTAGGAATAAAAATAGGCATAAGCCTCAAAGGAATCGAATCGCACGACGAGGAATCAAGAAGGGAAGTACTCCTAACAACCCTGTAGCCTCTCGAAGATAAGTTCAGACGTCTCTGTACCGATCCGCAAGACTCTACTAGACTTGCTCATGACTCGGGAGACCTAAGGGAACCTAGCGCTCTGATACCAAGTTATCATGACCCAAAATCTACTAAGGTCGTGATGGCGACGGACACCACCGTCAGGCAAGCCTATCATTAATTAGTTGAAATAAACTTCTATTTTAACATATTTTTCAAAATCGTTACCTTTACCTACAAGTAATAATAGCGAATAAAAATTTATCAAATAAATACGGCAAGTAAACCATTCCATTTATTAAATTAAATCCCAAACACATCCCAGAACCCGATGTCACAAGTGCATGAGCAGATTCTAAGAATTTTTACAATTTCTACAAAGCTTGTCCGAAATACAATTAGACAAGAAATTAAAATAAAATAATACAATACGAAGGGGACTCTTTCAGCTGCGGATCGCCTCCGGTTAATGCAACTCACCTAAGTCTCCAAACCAGCCACATCGCTATGAAGGTACCTATGCAATAAAAATACACAGCAAGTGTAGCATGAGTACGAAAATAACGTGTACACAGTAAGTCGCCCGCCTAACCTCAGAGAGGTATTGACGAGAGGTCGAATTAGACACTCACTAAGGTCCAACAAATTAATTTAACACAATATGATATCAATAATAGGCATACGAGGATGATAAAACAGTAAGCATTACGGATAAACATTATTCAAATAAATACTGAAAGTAAATAAAACGTTACTACTTCCTTATTTTTCCCCAAATATCTTAAATAAACAATTACTTCTTTATTTTCCCCCAAATATCTTGTCACTTCAAAATCCATAAAAAAATTATTTAACAATTTAGCATGCGCATACAGGATAAGGACAACCGGCCTGAGCCATAAAAGTGATCATGTATGTGCACTGCCGAGGGTCGAACGGCCCGAACCATAAGTGCATCTTTGCCATAAAATAATCATATCTATGCACTGTTGAGGGTCGAACGGCCCGAACCATAAGTGCATCTTTGCCATAAAATAATCATATCTATGCACTGTTGAGGGTCGAACGGCCCGAACCATAAGTGCATATTTGCCATAAAATAATCATATCTATGCACTGCCGAGGGTCGAACGGTACGAACCATAAGTGCATCTTTGCCATAAAATAATCATATCTATGTACTGCCGAGGGTCTAACGGCCAGAACCATAAGTGCATCTTTCAATCTTCCATGGAGTACGGACCGCTCCTATGAGAGTGGGGGAGATAACACTCCACTTGCAGAATGTAAATTGTGAAGCGGTCACATGCAGTCATGCACAATCAACAGTCCACCCTGACTACATCGAGAAAACAAATACTCAAGTAAATGACAAATTTCTCTTCTAAAAATCACAAAAATAGTATTTAAATCTTTTCTCGAAATTCGTTTGCCAAGTTTGATAATATTCAATAATATAACCTTATCCGGAATACAATTATCCACGGAGGAGTCGATTCACTTTCTAAATGGTTAAGAAGGTACACTCTCACCTTCGTAGGAAATAAGTTACAAATTTAATAGCATCATCAGTCTAATATTATTGGCAGGATCACATGTACAACACGTAAGGCATGCCAGTGGGTCCTAGACTACCTGGACATGGCATAATAGTAGCTACGCACGGACTCCCGTCACCTCGTGCGTACGTAGGCCCCGCAGATAGTAGCACATACTTAATTAGTTCACCTAGGGGGACAATTCCCCCTCAAAAAGTTAGAAAGGAGACTTACCTCGCTCCGAAATTCCATAACCGGCTTCCAAGCCCTTCCGATGACTAATTCCCCAAAACTAGCAAATAACGGGCAAAGCAATGAAAATTCATTCTAATACTCGTAACAAATTCAAATTATATACTTTCCCAACTCCGATCAGTTAATTGACCAAAATGCTCACGGGCCCACATGCCCGGATTCTGAAATTTCTCGAAGATATACCCTATCCATAGTCTCACTAAATCAAATATACAATTTACTCTAATATTCATGCTCAATTCGTGGCTAAAAATCCAAATACAAATTTCTAGGTTTTCTTCAAGATTTCCCAATTTTCCTACTAATTTTTATGTCTAATTCCATGCATAAACCTTGTATTTAACTTAAAAGCACAAAGAAATTACTTACATGGTAATGCATGATGAAATTCCCTCTTGAAGCTCTCCTAAAATCGCCCCATGCATGAGAAATATGAGAGAAATGGCCAACAAATCTCGGTTTTAAAACATTCTGCCCAGGACATTTTTCGCACCTGCGATCCGATCTTCGCACCTGCTATCTGATCTTCGCACCTGCGCTTCGCAGGTGCACCCAAGAGCCTGCACCTACGGCTTCCTTATCCTCCAGCCGGATCCGTACCTGCGACCGATTGCCCGCATTTGTGCCTTCGCATGTGCGAAAATTCCATCGCACCTGCGATCCCAGCCAAGCCAGCCCACTCTCGCACCTGCGGCGCCAAAACCGCACCTACGGCGCCAAAGCCACACCTGCAGCCAAATCCTCGCAGGTGCGGTCACACCAGACACCAGCAGCTCCAGCTCCTCTTCCAACTTCAAATTTGATCCGTTAACCACCCGGAATCCACCCGAGGTCCCCGGGACCCCATCTAATTACGCCAGCCTATTTCAAAACATAGTGCAGACTTGCTCGAGGCCTCAAATCACATCAAACAACGCCAAAACGACGAATCGCACCCTAATTCAATCTTTATGAACTTAGAAATTTCCAACTTTTACATTCGATGCCGAAACCCGTCAAATCACCTCCGATTGACCCCAAATTTTATGCACAAGTCATATTCAACTTTACGGACCTGCTCCAACTTTCGGAATCGCATTCCGACCCCGATATCAAAATTTCCACTTCCGGTCGGATTTCTCAAAAACCTTTAAATTTCTATCTTTAGCCAAATTACTTCAAAATAACCTACGGACATTTGAATTCACTTCCGATCGCGCTCTCAACTCCAGAATCACCATACAAAGCTATTCCCAGACTCGGAATCCCAAACGGACATCAATATCACTGAGATGAACTTCAACCCATACTTAGGAAATTTATTCAAAATGCTGACTTCCACAATATACGCCGAAACGCTCCAGGGTTATCTAAATCCCGATCCGGACATATGCCCTAGTCTGAAATCATCATACGAACCTGCTGGAACCTTCAAATCTTGATTCGGAGGTCGTTTACTCAAAATTCCAATCTTAGGCAATTTCTCCAACTTAAGGCTTCTGAAATGAGAATTTTCTATCCATTTTGACTCTGAACTTCCCGAATTTCAATTCCAACCATACGCACGAGTCATAATACCTTAAATGGAGCTGCTCATGACTCCAAACCACTGAACGACGCGCTAGAGCTTAAAACGACCGGTCAGGTCGTTACATAGACGATATGAATTGGGCATCCAACTTGGAATCAAGATTGTGACCACGAGCGCTGGGGGTGGTAATTTGATGATCAAGCCAAAATTTAATTTCTTCATTTTGCATTCTTTGGCTTTCATGTGAGGAATGTCATTTTTCCTTGTTCCCTCAAATTGTAAGATGTATGCCCTTTGTCTTTCCTCCTCGCAACCCCTCATGACTCGTGTGGTTCAATTCCCATATCACCACACAATTCCAATATTGAAAAATGCTTGGAATGTGACTTCAAACCTCCACATTGAAATTCTTCCCGGATTTTGACATCCTCTTTTTCCCCCGGACTAAAGTCAATCTCAACCATATTTTCAATTACACCGGTTGAATCTAGTTTCATATTTTTCTTGGAATCACTAACACTCATTAAGTCGGTTAGCGGATGTTCAATTATTGATTCCTCAAAGTAAAGCTCATTTTCTTCCTCGGGGTTGGACTCTTCTTGACCTTCTTCCGCATTTTCAAATTGATAGGCATAATGAGCCTCAATCAATGAATTTCATTTGATCTTCCAAAGTGCGGATATGCTCATAATTTTGAGTCAAGTATTGTTTCAAGTCCTCGAATGCCAATCTTTGCTTGTCCTCATTTTCAAGAATGGCCTCCAACATGAGCATCATCCTCTCATTTTGAGCATTTGAGAGTTCTTCTTGATTTTGATCAAGTGCCAAAGAAGGATTTTTGACTTCAACCTCTAGGGAAGGTTCTTGGCTATCATTCACTTCTGAGGCTTTTTGGACCTCTAAAGCTTCAAGCGTTCCTTCCATTTGTGAGTTCAACCTTTCAAGCGCCAAGTCATTTTGGAGACTATTCTCCAAAAGCTCCTCCAAGGCATTTCACTCGTTGTTTCGTCCTTCAAGTAAGCATTCCATCATGAGCTTGAACTCTCCATTTTGACCATGCTCAGTTTCTTCCACTTCCTCATCCCTATAATTTTCATCACAAAAAGTAGAATCATCATAGCGGGGGCTTGGGGAAGGGAAGGACAAATAAGCAAAATCATCCCATTGACCATTTTGACGAGCACACTTATCACAAATACTCCACTCATGGGTTTGAGATTGTGCGCACAATCCACCCCCGAGAGAATTTAAATAATTTTTCCACGAGTATGGTCGCCCACAATAAAGACAAGGGTCATCAAAGTATGAACAACTACAATCCGACCAATTTTCATTATATGATGCTATTTTTTCTTCAAAAACTAAGAAAGAAAATAGGAGGATTAACAACATAAGGAAATAATTACACAAATATTCATAAGTTTGGACCAAAGCACTTATGATTACTTCTCAAACAACCTAAATTACGCAAAATTGTTCCCCGGCAATGGCGCCAATATTGATGACGTCCAAATCCACTACTAAAAAAGTAAATGGACGTGGTCGCATACAATATAATTTACCCAACTATGAGTCGGGGTCGAATCCCACAGAGAAAAATATGTACGCGATTAGGAATGTAAGAGAATTATCACTTATTATGCAATGCCAAACACTTAGAATTTGATTGTGAAAATGTTTATACCTAAATGCGATAATGTAAACTAACCTATAAAGCAAGTAAAAGGATCAATGGCTACAAGAATGGATGCATCGGGATTTACACTCAAGTAAAGATCCAATGTATTTCACGACTTTACAAATATGAGCGAGTTTATGTTAATTAGCCACGGGTAAAAATTCTATATTAGCTTCTTCCAAAGACTAACAGGACTTCCTAATTGAATTATCCCTAAAACAATCAAGAGATTAAGAACACCCGGATATGGCTACAAGTAGTTCAACCCTATCCCTAGGTAGAATCTATAAAATGAGGGATAAATCCTCAAGTTCTTGTTAATTAATCTTTCTCAACCCCAAATAATCATTTCCAAAATTAATTCGAAGTTAATGGGAGAGTCATAGAGTTAGCTAATCCCTTTGGAAATATTAAAGAACAAGAATAATTAAAGAAACAACAACTCACTTCATAATAAATAAAAATCGTTCAATACATAAGTACAACAAGATATTTAATCCACACTTTAAGTATGAATATTACCATAAACAAGATTCAAGTGTTGGAAATAAACACTACATACTTAGATATATAATACAAGCAAGGAAATGAAGAAATGAACATAAATGTGTAATAAATTCTCAACCAAAACCTTCAAATCCTCAAGACCCAAGTGTGTGTGTAAGAACCCTAGCTTCCACAACTTGTTCTCTCTAGTCTAAGGACTATAAATAAGCCAAAGATCTTACAAATATGTGCTAGGTCAAGTATTTGTGGGTTTGGAGTTGAGAAAATGTGAAATATCATTCCTGCCCAGTCTGAAGCCCGTAGACCGCACCTGCGGAAGGATCCTCGCAGGTGCGGCTCCGCAGATGCGGATAGCCTATCGCGGATGCATAAACTCAAGAGATTGCCAATTTTGCAGATGCGTAAAATATTCATGCAAATGCGTCTCCGCAGATGCGGATAATTCGTCGCAGATGTGAGCCTGTGTGAAATTCCCTTCTCCGCAGACGCGGACCAAATAATCGCACAAGCGATTTCGCAGGCGCGGGTTCTTACCGCAGATGCGGTCCCAGTGCATAGTAGCTCAATTACGCATATGTGATCTTACACCTCGTAGGTGCGAGGTCGCAAGAGCGACTAGTATTCCGCATATTCGAAATTACTGAAGAGTTTTGCATTTTTTCCACTCTTTTTTGCTCAATTCCACTTCAGTTGGATTCAAATCACTTCATGGCATCATTTACCTGAAAATCTAACAATACACTCCATAAATGACCTCATATTATAATTAAAGGACGCAAAATATAAAGAAAAGAGAATAGAATGAGTGGTAAAATCACTACTCATCATAGGCCATGTTTCAACTCGGCTCAACATCAACATAATGTTAGAGAATTTTACCTTTTTAAAGTCATTATCATCAAGGACCAGGTTTGTGAGGACCCAATAGGTCATCTTATGATTTAAACCTAACTCTGTGATCCAAAACCTTTAAAAGTCATATTTTAGCCTTCCTCGATTTGTGTGCACAGTCCGGACATTTTTCTGGAAAGCTTTTATGTTAAAACTGATAAAAATAAGAAATTTTACCTATAAACCTTATTGGAGTTGACTTTGTTAAATATTTTTGGTAAATGAACCCGGATTTGTGTTCTAACGGTCCCGGTGGGTCCGTACGTGATATGGGACTTGGGCGTATTCCCGAAATCGAAATCAAAAGTCCTAGCCCGAGATACCGGACTATGTCAAAATTTGAAAGTTGAAAGCTTAATGAAATTGAAGTGTTTGACCAAAGTTTGACGTTTTTGATAGCGAGACCATATTTTGGTTTCGGCACCCGGTATTGGTCCAATACCATATTTATGACATGTTTGTGAAATTTTATGAAAACCAGACTTGATTTGACGTGATTCGGACGTCCGGTTGTAAAAATAGGAATTGCAAAGTTTTCTTGAAAATTCCATGCGATTTGGGGTTCAATTCGTAGTTCAACATGTTATTTTAGAAATTTGATCGCGCGAGCAAGTTCGTATGGTGTTATTAGACTTTTGTGCATGTTTGGTTTAGAGCCCCGAGGGCTCGGGTGAGATTCGGATAGGCTACGGAGTGATTTGGACTTAGAAAATTTGTTGGTGCTTCAATTTTTGTTGCAGGCCTCTGATCTCGCAATTGCAAGATCAAGCTTCGCATTTGCAACCACTGTTGGGTTTGCATTTGTGACCTACTCATCGCATTTGTGAAGTGTAGCTGTGGAGGCCAATGTTCGCCATTGCGAACAATTTCTCGCAATTGTGATGGGAGCTGGGGAGGGGTACTTTTCGCATTTGCGATCACCTGGTCGCATTTGCGATCACCTGGTCGTATTTGCGATCACCTGGTCGCATTTGCAATTTTTTCCATGTTCGCATTTGCGAACTATACCTGGCATTTGCGAAAGATGCAGAAGTGTGAAGGGGTTCGCATTTGTGATCCCTCCTTCACATTTGCGAAGCTCAGGTCGCATTTTCCACATCTGCAACTGGGTAAATAAGACTTAGACGGGATTTTTCTCCCATTCTTCAAATTTTCATATCCTAGAACCCTATAGGAGAATTCTCCAAGACCATTCCTTCCCAAAAGTAACTGATCCTAACCCACTTTCTTTCATTTACCCATCACATTTCATGAATTTTCAACCTAGAATCTAGGATTTTCATGGTGAAAATTGGGGGTTTGGGTAGAATTAGGGATTTTTGCATAATTAGAATTTAGACCTCGAATTGAGGTCGGATTTTGAAAATAATTACATAATCGGGCTCAAGGATGAATAGGTGAATGGGTTTTGGTCCGAACCTCAGGTATTGACCAAGCGGGCCCGGGGTCGATTTTTGACTTTTTGGGGGAAATCTTGAGAAACTTAAATTTATGCATTATAATTGATTTCTTTAGAAATAATTGATATTATTGAGTCAATTGTGGATGGATACAAGCGGTTTGGAGGCTAATTCTATATGAAAGGCTGTAATTGAGCATTGAGTGGCCTGTAGAGCGAGGTAAGTGTTGTGTATAACCTTGACTTGAGGGATTAGGAACCCTCGACCTATTTGCTATATGAAATTCATGTGAGAGGTGTATATGTGAGGTGACAAGTAATTATGCGCTGCCAATTTATCTGTTTTGCCTGTTTCTTTTCCGTTCTTCCCATATTGTCTTTTCTTGAATTCCCATGCCTAACTGCTACTTGTTAGACTTTGTTCCCTTTTGTTAAAGGTATTAGTCATCCCGTAGCTTCATTGTATCCTATTTTTTGCTTAAGCTAGTTTAGCGGTGCTTTTAAGGTATATTTTGGATTGGTCACGCTGAGTAGTATTACTTGTGTGAATTCTCATAGTGTACTAGCTCCCCCAATTGCTTTAGTTTGAAGTTTAAGTATTGTGGAGGATTTTTGTGATTTGAATTGTGAAATTATGGTACTTACTGAGTAATTGGTATGGATATGGTAGGATCGGGTTGCGCGCCGTAATAGGTGGAATAAGGGTGATAAATTGAGGAGGGATAATGGTGAATTGATATTGTACGGTAAGATCGGGTTGCACGCCGCAACAGGTGTAATAAGGGTGGATTGTAGTGGAATAAGGGTGAATTATGATTGTGATTATTGTGATATGGTGGAATCGGGTTTCACGCCGCAACACTTTTATTTATATCTTATTGTTTATGTTATTAAGAGGAAATAAGGGGGAATATAATATGTACGGTGGGATCGGTTTGCGCACCGCAACAACCTATATGTTTATGCTTTCCTTGATTATGTTAGTTGTACGGTAGTATTAATTGCACTTAAGGATTGGCAGTACCTGAACACTCATGAAATACTTTTGGGAATTGTAGCTACTTCTTGAAAGTTACTGCTTTATTTTATTATGTTTTCCTTTCCGCTTTTATTATATACTGTATGCAGATTATATTGTGAGTGACCCTCCGTAGCCTCGTCACTCCTTCGTCGAAGCCAGGCTCGGCACTTACCAGTACATGGGGTCGGTTATACTGATATTGCACTCTGCACTTCATGTGCAGATTTTGGAGCTGGTCCGAACTGATCTTGAGGTTGGCTGCAGGATCCTTCGGATAGGAGACCCAAGGTAGACATGTTAGCGTCCGCAGGCCCTGGCATCCCCTTCTCCACCTCATACTTTAATGTTTTTTTTTTTCAAAAATAGTTGTATTTCTTTCGGACAAATACTTGTAGTAAAATCTTAGAATGTTCGTGGATTGTGACTCCGAATTCTGGGTAGTAATAGTAGAGTATATATTTGAGCTTATTTATATATTTCCGCGTTCATTTGGAATTGTTATAGCTTGCTTATTTTTAATCACTGAAATGTAAAAGAATTGTCTAATAAACCTCTAACGTTGGCTTGCCAAGCAAGTGTAATGTTAGGCGCCATCACGGTCCCGACGGTCGGAAATCCGGATCGTGACAAGTTGGTATCATAGCACTAGGTTTCCTAGGTCTCCCAATTCACGAGCGGGCTTAGTAGATTCTGGGGGATCGGTATGGTTTTGTACTTATCTCCTAGAGGCTATGAAGTTTAGGAGCAAATTTCACTTCTATTCTTCTTTGTCATCCGACTTTGTTTTCTGAATACTGATTGAATTCTTCTACTCTTATTCTCTCGCAGATGGCGAGAACACGTACCGCCTCTTCAGTTGAGCAGCAGTCAGAGCCTCTAGTAGTAGCTCCTACGATGGGCAGAGGTCGAGGCCGTGCCAGAGGCCGAGGCAAGGGCAGGGCTCAGCCCAGAGCACGAGCAGCAGCCCCAGCAGTGGAGCCTCAAGTAGAGTTCAACGAGGAGGTTCCAACCCATACTGTTCCTGCTAGACCAGCTCATGTCCCAGAGGGGTTCATTGTCACCCTAGTGCTTCATGATGCTTTGGTCCGTTTGGTGGGTCTTATGGAGAGTGTGGCCCAGACTGGCGCATTCCCCATGGAACCAACCATCTCTCAAGATGGAGGAGGAGTCCAGACTCCTTCTACTCACACTCTGTAGCAGATGGCTCCCCAGTATTAGACTCCACCAACTCATCAAGTTGGAGTAGTTCAGCCGGTTGTTACAGCACGGACCGGTGATGGGTCAGCTATGTCTTCTGAGGCTTTGTGGAGATTGAATAGGTTTACAAAGCTCTTCCCAGTTCACTTCAGTGGTGCTACAATAGAGGATCCCCAGGAGTATCTTGACAGTTGTCATGAGGTGCTTCGGAACATGGGTATATTGGAGACCAATGGGGTCGACTTTGTTGCATTCCAGATGACTAGTTCTGCCAAGAAATGGCTGAGAGATTATTTGTTGACCAGACCAGTTGGGTCACCCGATCTTACTTGGGACCAGTTCTATCATCTCTTCCTATAGAAGTTTCTGCCGATCACCTTGAGACAGGAGCATCGCCGTCAGTTCGAGCGTCTCCAACAGGACAGTATAACTGTTACTCAATATGTGACCCATTTTTGGATTTGGCCTGTCATGCCCTTCTTCTGCTTCCTACCGAGAGAGAGGGTGAGGAGGTTTATTGAGGGTCTTGCTCGGCCTATTATATTGCAGGTGGCTAAGGAGACTGGGAGTGAGATTTATTTTCAAGCGGCTGCCAAAGTAGCCAGGTGAGTCGAGATGGTTCTTGGACAGGGAGGTCAGGGGTCTGACAAGAGACCTTGTCATTCCGGTGGGTTTAGTGGTGCCTCATCTGGAGGTAGGGGTACTTTTGGTAGAGGCCATCCTCCCAGGCCGTTTCATTCAGCGCTTCATGCATCCCACAGTGCTTCAATAAGTCATGGTCCTTATGTGTTTCCTTCTGGACAGTCAGCCTACAGTGCACCACCAGCTCTTATTAATTCACCTCTTATTAAGAGTTATTACCGTGGTCATCTGGCCCGTTCGGGTCAGTCTCAGTTTCCACAACGACAATATCAGGATGGATGTTTCAAGTGTGGCGGCTATGGGCATATGAGGAGGACCTGTCCGAGATTATTGGGCACTCCGCCACAGCGTCAAGGTTCTCGTGCCATGGTTCCGGCACCAGTTACAGCATCTCCTGCTCAGCCAGCCAAAGGTAGGGGCCAGGCTATAAGAGGTAAGGGACATACTGTTAGAGGTGGAAGTCAGACCGTTAGAGGTGGAGGCCCGCCAACTAGAGACCATCCCAGGGACATAGTTCAGGGTGGTGGGGCCTAGCCCCGGTGTTATGCTTTTATAGCCAGGCCTGAGGCTGAGTCATCCGATGTTGTTATTAAAGGTATCTTTAATCATATGTGTCATCTTATTTTGCTTCATATTTGGTTGTGCCTCGTGATTCTTTGAGTGCCCCTATATATGTGTCCACACCTGTGAGGGATGCTATTGTTGTAGATCGTATTTATCGTTCGTGTGTGGTCACTATTGGGAGTCTTGAGACTAGTGTAGATCTTCTACACCTCGATATGTTTGATTCCAATGTCATATTGGGTATAGATTGGTTTTCACCTTATCATTCTATATTGGACTGTCACGTCAAGACGGTAACCTTAGCCTTTTCGGGGTTTCCTCGATTAGAGTGGAGAGGGACTTCTGGCCGTTCTACCAGCAGGGTTATCTCGTATATGAAGGCTCGGCATATGGTCGAGAAGGGGTGTTTAGCCTATTTGGCTTATGTTCGTGATTCTAGTGCAGAGGTTCCTTCCATGGATTCCGTTCCCGTTTTTCGTGAGTTTTGAGAGATTTTTCCTGCAGACTTTCTGGGGATGCCACCTGACAGGGATATTGATTCTATATTGATTTGGCTCCGGGCACTCAGCTCATTTTCATTCTGCCATACTGCATGGACCCGCCAGAGTTGAAAGAATTGAAGGAACAGTTGTAAGATTTGCTTGATAAGGGATTCATTAGACCCAGTGTCTCGCCCTTGGGTGCGCATGTGTTCTTTGTGAACAAGAAGGATGGGTCGATGAGGATGTGTATAAATTATCGGTAGTTGAACATAGTCACCATCAAGAACGAGTATCCATTGCCGAGGATTGATGACTTATTTGATCAGCTTCAAGGTGCCAAGGTTTTTCCGAAGATTGATTTGAGATCTGGCTACTATCAGTTGAGGATTAGGGCATCTGATGTCCCTAAGACAGCTTTTCGGACTCGGTATGGGCATTATGAGTTTCTAGTGATGTCCTTTGGGTTGACAAATACCCCAGCAACATTTATGAATTTGATGAACAGAGTGTTCAAGCCTTATTTGGACTCCTTTGTGATTTTGTTTATTGATGATATCTTGATATACTCTCGCAGTCGAGAAGAGCATGAGCAGCATCTTAGGATTGTGCTTCAGACTTTGAGAGACAGCCAGTTGTATGCAAAATTTTCAAAGTTCGAGTTTTGGTTGGATTCAGTCGCTTTGTTGGGACACGTTGTATCAGTAAAGGGCATTCAGGTAGATCCTAAGAAGATTGAGGCAGTTCAGAACTGGCCTAGACCCACTTCAGCTACGGAGATCAGAAGTTTCTTAGGTTTGGCAGGCTATTATCGTCAATTTGTGGAGGGGTTTTTATCTAAAACAGCCCCGTTGACCAGGTTGACCTAGAAGGGTTCCCCGTTAAGATGGTCAGACGAGTGTGAGGCGAGCTTTCAGAAGCTCAAGACCACTTTGACTACAGCGTAGGTGTTGGTGTTTCCCTCCTTACACGGTGTATTGTGATGCTTCCTGTGTTGGGCTCGGTGCAGTATTGATGCAGGTGGACAGGGTGATAGCATATGTGTATCGGAAGTTGAAGTATCATGAGAAGAATTACCCTGTCCATGATTTAGAGTTGGCAGCTATTGTTCATGCGCTGAAGATTTGGAGGCACTATCTTTATGGTGTGTCTATGAGGTTTTCATGGATCATCGGAGCCTTCAGTATTTGTTCAAGCAAAAGGATCTCAATTTGAGGAATAGAAGGTGGTTGGAGCTATTAAAATACTAGGATATCACCATCTTGTATCCTCCCGGGAAGGCCACTGTGGTGGTCAACGCATTGAGTAGGAAGGCAGCGAGTATAGGCAGCCTTACGTTAATTCCAGTCGGTGAGAGGCCGCTAGTATCAGATGTTCATACTTTGGCCAACCAGTTGGTGAGGTTGGATGTTTCAGAGACTAGTCGCGTGTTACAGTCGCTCGGTCTTCTTCATTTGAGCGTATCAGAGATCGGCAGTATGACGACCCTCATTTGTTGGTCCTTAGGGACACAGTGCGGCGCGGTGGTGCCAAGCAGGTTACTGTTTGTGATGGCGGAGTCTTGAGGATGCAGGGTCATGTTTGTGTGCCTAATGTTGATGTACTTCGTGAGTTGATTCTTGAGGGGCCCACAGTTCCCCATATTTTATTCTTTCGGGCACTACAAATATGTATCAAGACTTGCGGCAACATTATTGGTGGAGGAGGATGAAGAAGGATATAGTTGCTTATGTAGCTCGGTACCTGAATTGTCAGGAAGTGAAGTATGAGCATCAGTTGAGGTCAAAGAGTTATCCTTCAGTCCGAGTGCAGTGGAGAGGTCATCCCGTCAAGGAATCTACTTGGGAGTCCGAGTCGGACATGCGGAGTGGATATTCCCACCTATTCACCAGCTCAGGTACTTTTCTATGTCCGTTCGAGGACGAACGGTTATTTTAGAGGTGGAGAATGTGATGACTGGATAGGTCATCTTATGATTTAAACCTAATTCTTTGATCCAAAACCATTAAAAACATGTTTTAGACTTACTCGATTCGCAGTTCAGGCGTCTTTCCGAAAAGCTTTTATGTTAAAAACTGATAAAAATAAGAAATTTTTCCTTAAAACCTCATTGGAGTTGACTTTGGTTAACATTTTATGTAAACAGACCCGAATTCGTGTTCTGACAAGTCCCGGAGGGTCCGTATCGTGATTTGGGACTTGGGCGTATGCCCAGAATCAAAATCAGAAGTACCTAGCCCGAGATATCGGACTATGTTGAAATTTGAAAGTTGAAAGCTTAATGAAATTGAAGTGTTTGACCAAAGTTTGACTTTTTGGATAACGGGTCCGTATTTTAGTTCCGGAATCCGGTATAGGTCCAATACCATATTTATGACTTGTTTGTGAAATTTTATAAAAAAAACGGAGTTGATTTGACGTGATTCGGACGTCCGATGGTAAAAATAGGAATTTCAAAGTTTTCTTGAAAATTTCATGTGATTTGGGGTTCAATTTGTAGTTCTAGGTGTTACTTTGGTGATTTTATCGCGCGAGCAAGTTCGTATGATGTTTTTAGACTTATGTGCATGTCTGGTTTGGAGCCCCGAGGGCTCGAGTGAGTTTCGGATAGGCTACGGAGTGATTTGGACTTATAAATTTTGCTGGTGCGCTTCAATTCTTGTTGCAGGCCTCTGATCTCACAATTGCGAGATCAAGCTGCACATTTGCGACCACTGTTGGGTTCGTATTTTCAACCTACTCATCACATTTGCGAAGAGTAGCTGCGGAGGAAAATGTTCGCAATTGCGAACAATTTATCATAATTGCGATTGGAGGTCAGGAGGGATACTCTTCGCATTTGCGATCAGCTGGTTGCATTTGCGATCTTGCCCATATTCGCATTTGCGAACTATACCTCGGATTTGCAAAAGATGCAAAACTGTGAAGGCGTTCGCATTTGTGATGCCTCTTTCGTATTTTCGAGCCTCGCATTTGCAAATCTCAGGTCGCATTTGCGACATCTACAGCTGGGTAAATAAGACTTAGACGGGAGTTTTCTCCCGTTCTTCAGATTTTCAAATCCTAGAACCCTAGAGGTGATTTCTCCAAGACCATTCCTTCCCCAAAACCTTCGTAAGTTATCCTAACCCACTTTCTTTCAATTACCCATCACATTTCATGAATTTTCAACCTAAAATCTAGGATTTTCATGGTGGGAATTGGAGGTTTGGGTAGAGTTAGGAATTTTTTCATAATTAGAATTTAGACCTCTAATTGAGGTCAGATTTCAAAACTAATTACATAATTGGGCTCGGGGATGAATGGGTGAATGGGTTTTGGTCCGCACCTCAGGTTTTGACCAAGCGGGCCCGGGGTCGGTTTTTGACTTTTTGGGGGAAAACTTGAGAAACCTAAATTTATGCATTGTAATTGATTTCTTTAGCAATAATTGATATTATTGAGTCAATTATGGATAGATACGAGTTGTTTGGAGGCGAATTCTAGAGGAAAGGAAGTAATTGAGCATTGAATGGCATGTGGAGCGAGGTAAGTGTTGTGTCTAACCTTGACTTGAGGGATTAGGAACCCTCGACCTATTTGGTATATGAAATTCATGTGAGTGGCGTATATGTGAGGTGATGAATACTTATGCGCCGCCAATTTATCTGTTTTGCCTGTTTCTTTTCCGTTCTTCCCATATTGTCTTTTCCATGCCTTAATTGTTACATGCTTTACTTGAATTCCCATGCCTAATTGCTATTTGTTATACTTCATCCCCCTTTGTTAAAGGTATTAGTCATCCCCTAGCTTTATTGTCTCCTATTATTTGCTTAAGTTGGTTCATCGGTGCTTTTAGGGTATATTTTGGATTGGTCTCGCTGAGTAGTATTACTTGTGTGAATTCTCATAGTGTTATAGCTCCCCCAATTTCTTTGGTTTGAAGTTTAAGTATTGTGGAGGGTTTTTGTGATTTGAATTATGAAATTTCTGTACTTACTGAGTAATTGATATTGATATGGTGGGATCGGGTTGCGCGCCACAGCAGGTGGAATAAGGTTGATAAATTGAGGAGGGATAATAGTGAATTGATATTGTACAGTAGGATCGGGTTGCACGCCGCAACAGGTGTAATAAGGGTGGATTGTGGTGGAATAAGGGTGAACTATAATTGTGATTATTGTGATATGGTGGAATCGGATTGCACGCTGCAACACTTTTATTTATATCCTGTTGTTTATGTTATTAAGAGGAAATAAGGGGGAACATAATATGTATGGTGGGATCAGTTTGCGCGCCGCAACAACCTATATGTTTATGCTTTCCCTGACTATGTTAGTTGTACGGTAGTCTTAATTGCACTTAAGGATTGGCAGTACCTGAACACTCATGAAATTTTTTTGAGAATTGTAGCTACTTCTTACAAGTTACTGCTTTATTTTATTATGTTTTCCTTTCCGCTTTTCTTATATATTGTATGCAGATTATATTGTGAGTGACCTGTCGTAGCCTCGTCATTCCTTCGTCGAGGTCAGGCTCGGCACTTACCAGTACATGGGGTCGGTTATACTAATACTGCACTCTGCACTTCATGTGCAGATTTTGAAGCTGGTCCGAGTTGATCTTGAGGTTGGCTGCAGGATCCTTCGGATAGTAGACCCAAGGTAGACATGTTTGCGTCCACAGGCCCTGACATCCCCTTCTCCACCTCATACTTTACTGTTTCTTTTTTCAAAAATAGTTGTATTTCTTTCGGACAAATACTTGTAGTAAAATCTTAGAATGTTCGTGGATTTTGACTCTGTATTCTGGGTATTAGTAGTAGAGTATATATTTGAGCTTATTTATATATTTCCGCGTTCATTTCGACTTGTTATAGCCTTCTTATTGTTAATCACTGAAATGTAAAAGAATTGGCTAATAAACCGCTAACGTTGGCTTGCCTAGCAAGTGTAATGTTAGTCGCCATCACGATCCCGAAGGTGGGAAATTCGGGTCGTGAAAAGGTTCATTAGGTTATAAAAATCACAGTCCAAAGTGAAAGCACAATCTTTTCCCCCTTTTGGCATCATCGGAAAGTTGCAAAATTATCTTAGATAACCAGATTTTAATAGAAATATACTCATGGCCATTGGACATACTTCAGATGCAATCATGGATTCAATTATCATTTATCAATCTACGGATATTAGCCATCTAAGAAATATCAACAAATAATTAGATAAAAAAGCAGTGAATTTCATTGATTGATAATATCCTACCATAAAGCACAAGAAGAAATAAAGATGTTGGATCATGAGCAAAAGAAACAAAAATAAATCCCGAACTGGGTCACTGGTTGATCTACACTGGGCTAGGGAGGCTTAAGGATAGGAAGGACCGGGTTCTTGGGTTTTGGCTTGAAGCAGTTTCAGCATATCCTGAAGAATGCCATCATTCTTCTCTTTTTCTTTTGCCAGCTCAGTTTTGAGAGCATCTCTCTCAGCCTCTACTTCTGCCAGCCTCTTCTTCAGCCTATCAATTTCATATCCTTAACCCCATTTTCTTGCACTAAGGCTCTCACTCTGCTATTCACTGGTATGTTTTTGGATGAACCAGGTTCTTTGGGTGTGGTTTGGACCTCATAGTCACAAGCAGTTAGAGTGTTTATCCCAAAATGATCTTTGCTTGTACCAACCTCCCATTTTTTAAGGGGTGACTTGAAGTGTGCAAGTACAGCCGTGAGAATAAAACCATAGGGTATGGAATGAGTTTTGGTGCCATTCATAACCCTATCAAGAAGCTGGATAATGAATCCAGCCCGATTGATTTGCCTCCCTCTGTCCAAACATTCCATAAGGACCAGGTCCATGAATGTAGCAATGTGACTCCTTTCCTATCTAGGCAGGACAACTTTGTTCACAAACTCGAACAACACTTGGTGGGGTGGTTTCATCTCACTTTTGTAGATAGCCTTGGGCTCAAGCGCTTCATCATTATCACCAAACTTTCTTGTAATGGAAAGGGCAGTAGGATTATTCTCTAGACTTGGTCATTTAAGCTTCTAATAATCATTATACCCTTCAAAAGGTACACCCAAGATCTCTCCCGGTTCTTCAGCATCAAATCTCACTGTCACCCCCTTTACTACACTGGTGACCCTACCATACTTGATCTCACAATTATCCATGAACTCCACAATCTCAGTTCTAGCCAGCTTCCCATCCATATAAAGGACCATTCCCTTCCATCCTTGCAATTGTAACTTCTCTGGAAGCAATATCATACCTTCCTCCTCCAAATTTTTTATGAGTCTACCTTTAAATATGGTTCTCTTCCCAAACTTAACCATCTTATCCTTCTCAGCATCGGATTCTTCTTCTTCTTCTTCTTCTTCTTCTTCTTCTCCACTCCATTCCTCTTCCTCCACTATTTTCACTTTTCTTGATTTTAATGCAAACCTGGTTCGTTTAGCCGAAGTAGAAGGCTCAGCAAACTTTGTTTTTGAAATAGATTTCTTTGTGGAAGTCTTGACTTTCTTGGCCTTTGGAGTCACAACCTCCACTTCTTCTGTCTCCTCTTCATCTTGAAGGACCAGGTCCATCTCATCAATTTCAACAGCCTCAACAAGCTCAAACACCTTATTTTTTCCTTTACCGTCAGCTTTTATTTTACTTTCTTCTAAGTCTTTTTCTAGGTCAACCTCACTCTGCCTTTTCTGACACCCTGTATCTCTTCCTTGTAGGAGGAATCTCTACAGGTATAGAAGAGGCAGCCTTTCTCTTCTTGTTTTCCCTAGCAGTGCCGGGAACTTTGACTCCGGAACTCCTTTTTTTTTGGAATTTTAACTGTCAGTCACCTTCTTCAGTAGGTCTACAAGAGTGTCTTCGTCATATGGAACAAGTTCTTGATAATCTTTCCTTAATTGAACCAGCCCGTCAGCAGCTTCTCCAGACCCACTATCCCTTTTTTTTCTTTTTCATTTTCTTCTTCTCCGTCAAATTCCTCACTCCAAACTACCATTTCTCATGTTTCTCCAATCAGACTAGTAGGAGTGGGTGAACCTTCAGCCACTCCCTTTCCCATACCCTCAAAAGACCTTGAACACCCTCACTCTCCTTTTCTTTTCTCTTTTTATCTTTACCACCTATTTTCTCAGACTCAGTAGACTCAACCCCAGCCACAGTTCCACTAGAATGAATCTATTCTCCAAATTTTCAGCGACCTCAGAGATGATTTCAGTAGTAATATTTGGGGCAGAAGTTACCTGTTCTATTTTAGAAGAAACAGTTTCTTCCCCATCAGTAGCAGACTTGAATGAGTCTTCAGATTTCTGGGGTCCTGGGCCTGGCTGGCTTTAAACTGTTCATCTAATTTCTTGGATAATGCACTCCCAACCACAGTCTTGCGAGCAATCATCTTAAATCTTCCTTTCTTAGGCAGAGGTGTGGTTGAAGGTGTGATATATGGAGTTGGTGTGATTTCCTTGGGTGGTGATGAGGGATTTTCATAAGGGTTTTCCATTTCTGTGATTGGGAGATTTAGAAAATGAGTATGTGTGTGTTTAGAAGATGAGAGAAGTTAGAGAGAATTTTGACGGCTTGAAGATTTAGAAGTGGAGAAACAAGTAAAGCCTAATCAATATAAAGTGGAGGAGTTCACTTGAGCAACGGCAGCCTTTTTAGAAGTCTAATCAAACTGCAAGTCAGTTTGAAAAGACGTTGAAGAGTGTCCCAAGAATCTAGGAACTTAATGCGGTTTGGACCCCTTTTTGAAAGAAATTAGTTCGTTTCATAACGGATAAGTTCAAAAGTATTAAGGATTAAATGGTAATCTCCTTTTAATCATGATCCAAATATAATTATTCCAAATTATGGTGAGTGGAGAATACGTACCAAGTACTCTTGATGAACCAGGTTCTTCACTGAGAAATCTCTTGTGTAAATCTGAGCTTTCCATGAAAATAGAGATAATATCATTAGAGGTTAATGAGTCATTTTAGCACATGGAACAAGAGTATACTAATGAAAGTATGAGACAGAGCAAATTCTAATCTAATTATGTATTTATGAATTTTCTAACCAAAAAAAAGAAAAAAAATTCCCTTCCTTTTGTTTTCATTTTTTTCATTTTTTTCATTTTTTTTTTTGTTTTGAATTTGAACTGGTCTTTTTAGGTGATCTTAATCATCCCTAATTCTAACATGTTCCTTTCGAAAATCTCTACTTAGATGTTTTGTGAAGATGTCAGCTATTTGCTTGTCAGTAGCACAAAAGTTCACAGTAATCAAACCTTTTTCATAATTGTCCCTCAAAAAGTGATGCCTCACATCTATGTGTTTAGTCCTTCTTGGTCATACTAATTGCACTAGGGTTATCACAAAAATGGGGATGCAACCTACATCAATCCCAAAGTCCATTAGTTGTTGTTTGATCCACAACAATTGAGCACAACATAAGGTAGCAGAAACATACTCAGCTTCTGTTGTAGGTAAGACCATAGAATTTTGATTTTTGGTGCCCCAAGACACAAGACATGAGCCAAGAAAGTGTGTCATACCTGAGGTGCTCTTTTTATCCATAAGAAAACCTGCATAATCAGCATCAGCATATCCCACTAGATTGAAGTTATACCTTTTGGATACCATCGATAAAGGTCAAAGGTGCATTTTAGGTATCTCAAAATCCTCTTGACAGCAATCAAGTGAGACTCCTTTGGATTTTACTAAAATCTAACACAAAAGCCTACACTAAAACAATGTCATGTCTGCCAGCAGTGAGATACAACAATGAGCCAATCATTCCTCTATACAACTTCTGATCAATAGATGAACTAGGTTCATCTATATCCAACTTTGTAGCTATTGCAATAGGAGTGTCAATTTCTTTGGAATCTTCCATTTTAAACCTATTAAGCAACTCTTTTACATACTTCTGCTAATGGATCATAGTTCCATTTTAATTTTGTTTAATTTGTAAGCCTAAAAATAAATTAAGCTCACCCATCATGCTCATTTCAAATTCACTCCCCATTAGCTTAGCAAATTCTTTACTTAACTTAGCACTAGTTTCTCCAAAGATTATATCATCCACATATTCTTAATTATCAAGAGATATTTAACTTTTTCTTTAAGGAACAAAGTATTATCAATTTACCTCTCTTGTAGCCATGCTCAAGCTGGAATTTTGATAATCTTACATACCATGCTCTTGGAGCCTACTTGAGTCCATAAAGTGCCTTATCAAGTTTGTACACATGATCAGGACATTCATTGCTTTCGAAGCTTGGAGGTTTCTTGACAAACATGTCTTCCTTTAGATAGCCATCGAGGAAGGCACTCTTGATATACATCTGAAGGTGAGTGAATTCCATATAAGCAGCAAAGGCTATGAGGAGTCTTATTGCTTCCAGTCTTGCAACTGGAGCAAAGGTTTCATCATAGTTTATGCCCTCTTCTTGACTATTTCCTTGAACCACCAATCTTTCCTTGTTCCTTATAACTGTTCCATCTTCATCAAGTTTGTTCCTGAAGACCCATTTTGTGCGAATTACTTATTTATACTTGGTTCTTGGTACCAGATGCCAAACTTGACTTCTCTCAAATTGGTTGAGTTCATCTTGCATTGAATTCACCTAGTCTGCATCCTGCAAAGCCTCATCAACACTTTTGTTTCAATAAGAGATAAGAAAGCATCAAAAGCACAAAGACTTTTCAATGAAGATCTGGTTTTGATTCCAGAGGTTGGATTAGTAATTATGTTCTCAATGGAATGAGAACTTTGATACTTGTAGGGTTTCACAACCAGATAATTTCCTCTAGATGTTCCTTCAATGTTTTGTTGCTACGAAAAATGTTCATGGATGGGTTCCCTCGAGGTATAAGTATCACTTCCTTTTTGTTTTGTTCCCTCTTTCATGTTGCCTTTGATGGAAGGACATGTTCCATCACCTGTTCCTTCCTCTAGTGCAGCTTCAGACTGGGTTGTGGTTTTATTTGAGTTTCTTACCAGCCCAATTGCTTCATCATGTTCCTACCTCTCAGAAAGAATGTTAGTTTCATCAAAAACCACGCATACACTTTCTTCTACACACATAGTTCTTTTTTTATAAATCTTATAAGTTTTACTATGTGAAGCTATCCCAAGAATACACCCTCATCACTTCTGGGATCAACATTACCTAGGGAGTCTTTACCATTATTGTGCACAAAGCACATGCAGCCAAATGGCCCTAAGATGGGATATGTTTGGCTTTCTCCCTTTCAGTAAATCATAGGGAGTCTTCTCTACATGAGATATAGCCATGCACCTATTTATGATGTACCATGCAGTGTTCACAGCTTCTGCCCAGAAACTATGGGGCAGTTTACTAGAAAGAAGTGTAGTCCTAGCCATATCTTCAAGTGTCCTATTCTTTATTTCAACTACTCCATTTCAACTGGTCATGCATCTATTGATAATGTAGCATGCAGTGTTAATTACTTCTGCCGAGAAGCTGTGAGGTAGTTTTCTTGATAGAAGCATGGTTCTTGCCATGTCTTCAAGAGTTCTGTTTTTCCTTTCAACAACCCCATTTTGCTGTGGGGTTCTAGGAGCAGAAAAATTATGATTAACACCATGTTCATCACAGAACTCATCAAACTTAATATTCTCAAATTCAGTACCATGGTCAGATCTTATTGATGCCAATTGATGTCCTAATTGATTTTGAATTTTTTTAACAAATGAGGTGAACATATCAAATGCTTCATCCTTAGATGAGAGGAATAAGGTCCAAGTGAACCTTGAAAAATCATCAACTAGCACCATCACATATCTCTTACCACCTCTACTTAAAGTTCTCATAGGACCGCATAGATCCATATGAACTAGTTCCAACGTCCTGGTGGTACTGACCATTTTCTTACTTTTA
Source organism: Nicotiana knightiana (assembly GCA_005239525.1). NCBI lineage: Eukaryota > Viridiplantae > Streptophyta > Magnoliopsida > Solanales > Solanaceae > Nicotiana > Nicotiana knightiana. The sequence goes on along the minus strand of ML390055.1, from coordinate 25,971 downwards.
AAATAGGACCTTACCTGCTTCCCCCTGGCACATGCCTCACAAACTTTGTCTTCCTTGAACTTAATGTTAGGAAGTCCTACCACTAAGTCCTTAGAGACTAGTTTGTTAAGCTGAGTTAGACTTGCATGACCAAGTCGTTTGTGCCACAGGAGGGGATCACTGTCCAACACACTTAGACAAGTGAGTTCATTTTCAGACAGTGTGGACAAATCTATGACATAGATGTTATTCATTCTTTTTCCCTGCAAAACAATCTTGTCAGTAAGCAGGTTAATCACAAAACATTTTGTGGAAGTAAAAGCAACCAGGTTACCTCTGTGACATAGTTGTGATACACTGATCAGACTGTATTTCAAGCCATCTATTCGATACACATGTTCAATAGATCGTGTATCATCCTTACCTACCTTTCCAACCCCAATAATTTCACCTTTCTTTCCGTTTCCAAAGGAGACATTTCCTTCTTTGATACTTTCAAGTGAAAGGAATTGTTCCATATTCCCAGTCATATGCTTTCAGCAGCCACTATCCAAGTACCAAATCTGGATGCCTCCTCTCACACTTGAACCTATAAAAGAAATCAGGGGTTATTTTTAAGAACCCAAACTAGTTTGGGTCCTTTTCTATGAGAGAATGGATGAATCATATTTTTTCTGGCCCAGTTTGGTAGCCAGCTTTTACAGCACACTCATATTTATAGTGGCCAGTCTTCCCACAATGGGTGCAGATTTTATTTTCAGGGAGAGTGAGATACTTGCTTTTGGGATCCCACTTAGGCAACTGACTCCCAAAACCAATCCCTCTTATGTTGCTACTGTGATTCTCTTGAAGCCATATCAGGGCGTCAGAGGATTTATTCCATTTACAGGTTCGATCTAATTCATGTTTGACTCTGCCAAGTTGTTCATTAAGAGTTCTTATTTTCTCGTCCTTGGCATACCTCTTATCTTTTAATTTTCCAATATTTCTTCTAACATGACATGAGAGTGATCAACTACCTTTTTACTGGATCACAGTCTTAACTTTATGTTTTCAGGTTTTAGCTCTAGAATCTCAGTTTCGAGTGGATGAACCTGGTTCATCAAGATAGTGGTTTTCTTTTCAGATTCACTGACCCTTATCTCCAGAAGTTGATCCTTCTCTTTGGTTGTTTCCTCAGAATCATCTATGAAGTCAAGTAGCAACTCAGAGAGTTTCTCCTTAGATAAAAACTTTATTTTAGTTTTAAGTTTTGAAACACTTATCTCTGGTTCTTCATAAGTCTCCTCATCAGATTCTCCAATTGCCATGAGAGCCTGATCTTCTGTCTCACCATCTTCTTATTCTTCATCTGAACTTTCCCCCCAAGCAGCAACCATAGCCTGTGTTGTGTTTGTCATGGATTGAACCTGTTCCTTCCTCCTGTTCCTTCTCTCATATCTTTCCTTTTTCCACTCTGCTTCCCACTGAGGACAGTTTTTAATGAGATGGTCAGTCATACCACATTTATAGCATCCCTCATTAGCTGACCTTTCTGGTGCCTTTGACTTATTGAATTTTCCTCCCCTGGAGATGCCTTTCTTCCTCATGAGAAAGTTTCTGAATTCTTTGGTTATCATAGCCATCTCATCCTCCTCCAGATCAGCTCCCTCAGTGATCCTCAGTGCTAGAATTCTCTCCTTCTTTGGGGCATCCATCTTCATGGTTTGCCTTCTGAGTTCATAAGCAGCTAGGTTTCCAATCAACTCATCCAGTCTAAGGTTTGTCATATTTTTGGATTCCTGGATAGCAGTGATCTTGCTTTCCCAAGAGATAGGCAGAACCCTTGTGAAGATCTTCTCTACCTTGTCTTCCTCAAGTATGATTCTTCTAAGAGACTTGAGTTCATTTGTCAAGGTGTTGAACCTTGTGTACATTTCTTGAATANGTATCACAGATTTCCTTGGCAGTGGTGCAGCTTTGGATTCTACTGTATTCATCTGGTCCTAATCCACACACTAGCCACTTCTTTGCTTTGGCATTCTTCTCCCATTTCTTTAGATATTCAGTCGTGCAGTCAGTCCTAGTCTCAGGTACATCTACACCTTCAGTAGTTTTCTTCATTTTTGCAAGTGGTCCATCAGTGACTATGTCCCAGAGTTCATAGTCTCTCCAATAAGGTGGTCCTTCATTCTATTCTTCCACCAAGAATAGTACTGGCCATTGAAGAGTGGTGGCCTTGCAGTTGATTGACCTTCCCAGTTCCCAGGTGGTGCACTCATCTTGATCTTTTCCAAGGTGTTATCCTTTTCGAGGATAACCTGCTCTGATACCAATTGATGTTTTAGACTTCAATACTACAGAATATTATAAGTTAATTGTGCAGTACCTAATTTTCGAGTGCTGTCTAATAAGAAGAACCTGGTTCTTCTTGGTGTACTACTTACTACTATTTGCAGAATGATAAAGCAGTAAAGTAAAGACACAGATATTTTACGTGGAAAACACCTGGCTCAAAAGGTGAAAAAACCACTACCTACTCCTCAGTAGGAATTTCTCAAACACTTCACTAAACACTCCGAGCCAAAGGGACTTACAAAATAAACACTTTTGTAATCCTAGGACTAACTCTAATCATCTTTGTATCAACTAGCCACTAGCTAATTTCTACAGACTTCAAGCTAACTCTAACTTGAAAAGTGTGTACCTATTACAATTTGCTTCTAAGAAACCTGAAAAGATACAATATTAAAAATCCTACTACAACCAACTAGACTCAATGATAAGCAGATGGAACTGTTTCTTCTAGTTGAACTGTTGTAGCCTTTGCACAATACTTCTGCTTGCAAATATCCTGGGAATTTTTGCTTACAGAACTTGATTCAATTTTTGTCTTTGTGCGTCTTTGTGTCGTGAATTTCAGCAGTAATACTTTGAGTATTTATAAAGTCAGTTGTGGAGTTTTGGTCCGATTCTACCTGGGAGAACAAGTTCTTATCAAACTCAACTTCCTTCCTTCGTTTCTGTCCTTGCTGAATTCAACTTCTGTTCTCTTCATTAGTTTGCAATCTTTCCGTATTACGAGACATCCTCTTAGTTCTTTGATACTCATCAATCACTGATATCTCCTATGTTTGTACGATTCTTGTGCCAACTGCTCCGTTCAGGTGTGTATGCTTTGATGGACCTGGTTCAACTTGTCAATATTTGTCAATCTTCAAAACCCATTCAGTGACATGGCCCAACAAATTCCCTCTTCTTGATGATGACAAACTCTGTGCTTTTATCCTGTATACACTTCAAACACTTCGTATATTTTTAAGCATTAATCATACCAGTGTAAGCATTAATCATTAAGAACCAGGTTCATTAGGTTATAAATATCATCTATGCACATCTTCCCCCTTTTGGCATCATCGAAAAGTTGCAAAATGAAACTTACCAACTCTTAATTCTTACTCATGGCCAATTTAGGCAACTGCAGGTGCAAACATGATTAATCAACATAAGAAACTAACAATGTAAGCTAAATCAGAAATTGAGACATTTTTCAAAATAGCAAGCTTTCATTGACTAACAGGGATGATCAGCACCAAAACAGAATAAAATCAAAACATCCAAAACATGAGAAAAATAGAATAAAAACTGAAACAAAAACTAGAAATTGTCCCGAACTGGGCACTTGATAGGTTTGGAGGGGGTAGCACTGGACATTCCTAAGACTGGGAGGCTGCAGATGAGGCTGGGTTCTTGGTTTGTAGAAGGGACAGCATTTGGTGTAAAACACCTTCATTTTTCTCCTTCTCATTTGCTAGCTCAGTTTTGATAGCATCACGCTCAGCTTCCACCTCAATTAAGCGAGACTTCAATCGAAGGATCTCCATATCCTTTAACTCGCTTTCTTGAACCAGAGTACGGACCTTGTTGTTCACTGGTAGCTTCCGAGTTGAACCAGGTTCATCTGTCGGTGCATTGACTGTATAATCATAAGACAGCAGAGTGTCCTTCCCAAAGAAATCCTTAGCAGTAGCCATCTCAGCCTTCTTTGTAGGAACTCCAAAATGAGCAAGAACTGCAGTCAGAATAAATCCATAAAGGATCGCATGGGTTTTGGTGCCATTCACCACTCTGTCCAAGAGCTGGATGATAAAAGCTGGCCAATTGATCTGCTTGCCTCTGTACAGACACTCCATTAGGGTTAAATCCATGCAGTTAGCAGTGTGTCTTCGTTCTTGTCTGGGCAGCAGGAATTTGATCACAAATTCAAAGATCAGCTTGTGCTCAGGCTTCATCTCACTCTGGTACACTGCCCTAGGTTCAAGCTCATTTTCATTGTCCCAGAAGAATCTGGTGATATTGAGAGCTGAGGCCATTCCATATAATCAAGGCCATCTCTGCCTCGTGTAGTCTTCATACCCCTCAGCTGGAATGTCTAGAATGACTCCCAGTTCTTGAGCATCAAAGGAGACTTCAACTCCCTTGACCAATGAGGTGACCCTGCCTTCAATGACTGTGGCATTCCCCATGAACTCCACAACTTCATTTCTGACCAGCCTGCCTTCCATGCGAAGGACCATGTCCTTCCAGCCCTGCGCTGCCAGAAAATCTAGTAAATACCTCATTCCAGTAGACACTTCTCCAACCTCCTTCTCTTCCTCTCCGCTCCATTTTGGATCATCATCCCTCTCAACAATCTGTACTTTCTTCACCTTCTTTATCTTAGACCTTGTCCTCGAAGCAGTGTGGTGATGGACACAGTAGCTGACTTCTTTGAAGAAGTCTTAGCCTTTTTGGGCTTGGGTGTCTTGATAACCACTGGAGCAGCCTCATCTTCTTGTTGGACCAGGTCTAACCACTCTTCATCATCAACACTAACAAGTTCCCCTACCTTTGCTTTTCCCTTCTCTGCCTTCTTTCTTTTGCTCTCTTGTAGAGATTTTTCCAATTTCTCCTCCTCTTCTCTTATAGTATTTCTCGTAGCACGTACCCTAGGAATAGGTACACCAACAGAATCAGTAGTCTTCCTTTTCTTTGAAGGAACTGAGGCTTTAGACTTTTTGGACTTTGGAGTTCTTCTCTTTTTGGGGTTGTATGAGTCCCCCAGCTTCTTCAGTCTTTCAGCCAAAGTTTCTTCCCCAGAAGAAACATGTTCATCTATTTCCTTCATTAATTTCTCCAACCCAGCAGCAGCTTCCTCAACTTCAGTAGTTCCCCCTAAAACCATGACATCTTCTTCAAGATTTTCAAGAATGGGACCACAAATTGCAAGTGTGGTACCATCCTCCCCGAATCCCCTCACATCTACTTCACCCTCGTTCTTAAGATTTTTCTCTTTTCTAAATTTTCTTTGCCTTCTTGGCACTTCCACATCCACCACAGACCCCACCAACACAAATCAATTTTCAGCAGAATTTAAATCAGAGGTAACTTCAGTATTACCTTTCTCAGCACTGGATGAACCAGGTGCTTCGTCTTCATTCGCTGATTTGAATGAATCATTGGATGATTCTGGTTTGGAGCTTTCCTCAACATGTAAAAATTCTTCCAAGAATTTTGCTCTTGAACCAGAAGCCACATATTTACGTGCAAGAACCTTAACATGAAGGGTTTTGGGGGCTGGGGTAGGGTTTGGTGTGGGTTCAGGGATTGTAGAATGTTCTGGGGTTGATGATTTTTCTGGAGACTCGGAACTATAGACTGAGGGAGAGTTTGAGTTGGATTCATAGTTTCCCCCATAATAATCTCTGTTTGGTGATGAGTCAGAAGAAGCTGGTGGAGGAGACGACATGATTTTGATTTTGTTAGAGAGAGAAGAAGATAATAGGCAGTAGGGATTTTGAGTTGAGTAAGTTGAACAAGGTTCGACTGTTGTTTTATGCATAATGGGTAATGATGGCCTATTTATAACTTGTGTCTAGGGAGATTACAACGGAAGTGTATTAACCCGAGTAGGATCCTAATCGATTAAGAACTGTCAGCGATTAGACATTGATTAGACAGTTACTTTCCCCTTAACACTAGGCTAATTAATTGAGACGGGACTTCTTGAAACTGGTTCATTATTTGGGTAAGTACGAGAATTGAATTTGAACCATAAATGGATAGAGTCCTGCTCATGTATGATTGTACTTGAATTAATACATGTATGGAGATGAGAACGTACCTTGTCAGTCACGTAAAACCAACATGGATGAACCAGGTTCATCCTGTTAAAAATCTTTATTTTGCCTCAATTCAGAAAGATAGAGAAACATCATTAGTGACTAGGGAATCATATTAATACATGGAAAAAGAGTATGGCAATAAAGACATAGTATTGAGCAATGATTAATCTGATTAAGTACCAAATTGAAAATTTCTAGCCAAAAAAACTTCTCCTTTTTTTCAATTCTTTTTTTCAATTAGGTGATATTAATCATCCCTAATTCAAGCATGTTTCTCTCATAATGATCCCTACTCAATGCTTTGGTAAATATATCAGCAATTTGATGATCAGTAGCACAGAATTCGATGGAGATCATTGCCTTTTCATAGTTATCCCTTAGGAAATGGTGCCTAACATCGATGTGCTTAGTTTTCTTGTGATGAACCGGGTTCTTAGTCATACTAATTGCACTAGTGTTATCACAGTAAATAGGAATGCATCCCACATCTATACCAAAGTCCAGGAGTTATTGCTTGATCCATAGCAACTGGGCACAGCAAGAGGCTGCAGCCACATATTCAGCCTCAGCTGTAGACAAGGCTACTGAATTTTGTTTCTTGGTGGCCCACGAGACAAGGCAGGAGCCCAAAAAGTGAGCCATGCCTGAAGTACTTTTCCTGTCAACCATGAAACCTGCATAGTCAGCATCAGCATATCCCACAAGTTCAAAATTACTACCTTTAGGATACCAAAGGCACAGTTCAGTGGTGCCCTTCAGATATCTTAAAATTCTTTTTACTGCAGTGAGGTGGGAGTCTTTTGGATTAGCTTGAAACCTAGCACATAGTCCCACACTAAACACAATATCAGGTCTACTTGCAGTAAGATAGAGTAGAGACCCAATCATCCCTCTATATGTCTTCTTATCAACGGATGAACCAGGTTCATCCACATCCAATCTTGTAGTTGTGGCTATTGGGGTATGTATCTCCTTTGAATCCTCCATTTTGAATTTCTTGAGGAGTTCTTTCACATACTTCTAATGATGTATCATTGTGTCGTGTGGAGTTTGTTTGATTTTCAAGCCTAAGAAGAAGGTTAGCTCACCCATCATACTCATTTCAAACTCACTCCCCATTAATGTAGCATTCCTTGCTAAGTTTTTCAGTAGTTGCCCCAGATATGATATCATCAACATATATTTGCACAATCAGAATATCTTTTCCCTTTTCCTTTAGGAACAAAGTACTGTCTATCTTGCCTCATTTGTACCCATGTTCCAGCAGGAATTTTGACAATCTCTCGTACCAAGCTCTAAGCGCTTGCTTGAGACAATAGAGAGCCTTGTCAAGTTTATATACATGATCAGGTGACTCTTTGCTTTCAAAACCAGGAGGTTGTTTTACAAATACATCTTCCTTCAAATAGCCATTAAGAAAGGCACTCTTTGCATCCATATGATGAAGAGTGAATTCCATGGGTGCAGCAAATGCTATAAGAAGTCTGATTGCCTCCAATCTTGCCACAGGAGCAAAGGTTTCATCATAGTCAATTCCCTTTTCATGGTTGTATCCTTGAACAACCATCTAGCCTTATTTCTTGTAACAGTTCCATCCTCATCGAGCTTGTTCCTGAAGACCCACTTGGTGCCAATTACTGATCTGTCTAGTGGCCTGGGTACCAATGTGCCATACTTGACTCCTCTCAAATTGATTCAGTTCTTCTTGCATAGTTGTTACCCAATCAGCATCTTGCAGGGCTTCAGCAATGTTCTTAGGTTCAATCAAGGATAGAAATGCATCAAACGCACACAGATTTTTCAAGGAGGATCTAGTTTTGATTCCAGATCTCAAGTCTGTTATGATGTTCTCAAGAGGGTGAGAACTCTGATATCTGTGTGGTTTGAGTACCAGTTGTTCTTTTCTGGATTGTTCTATGTTGTCTTGTAGTTGTGGAACAGGATCAGGGCCAGTATTTCCATGTAGAATTCCCCTTGTCGAGTTGCATGGGATTGTTGAACCTGGTCCATCACCTGTTCCATCTTCCATAGGTGCTTCAATGTGGTCATTGCTCCTCACCATTCCAAGATCCTCATCTTTTGGTTCCTGTCTCTCAGATAAAGTGTTAGTTTCATCAAAGACAACATGTACACTTTCTTCTACACACATAGTTCTTTTATTGTATATTTTATAAGCTTTGCTATGTGTTGAATATCCCAAGAACACTCCCTCATCACTTATGGGATCAAATTTTCCTAGAGAATCTTTGTCATTATTATGCACATAACACTTGCATCCAAAAGCCCTAAGATGGGATATGTTGGGCTTTCTCCCTTTAAGTAATTCATAGGGAGTTTTCTCTACCAGAGGTCTGGTCATGCATCTATTAATAATGTAGCATGCAGTGTTAATTGCTTCTGCCCAGAAGCTGTGAGGTAGTTTGCTTGATAGAAGCATGGTTCTTGCCATGTCTTCAAGAGTTCTGTTTTTCCTTTCAACAACCCCATTTTGCTGTGAGGTTCTAGGAGCAGAAAAATTGTGATTAACACCATTATGATTAACACCATGTTCATCAAGAACTCATCAAACTTAATATTCTCAAATTCAATACCATGATCAGATCTTATTGATGCCAGTTGATGTCCCAATTGATTTTGAATTTTCTTAACAAATGAGGTGAACATATCAAATGCTTCATCCTTAGATGACAGGAATAAGGTCCAAGTGAACCTTGAAAAATCATCAACTAGCACCATCACATATCTCTTACCACCTCTACTTAAAGTTCTCACAGGACCGCATAGATCCATATGAACCAATTCCAATGTCCTGATGGTACTGACCATTTTCTTACTTTTGAAAGAGGACCTTACCTGCTTCCCCCTGGCACATGCCTCACAAACTTTGTCTTCCTTGAACTTAATGTTAGGAAGTCCTA
>ML390055.1:0-16884 GCA_005239525.1 Nicotiana knightiana | reverse complement strand
AATCATCAACTAGCACCATCACATATCTCTTACCACCTCTACTCAAAGTTCTCATAGGACCACATAGATCCATATGAACCAGTTCCAACGTCCTGGTGGTACTGACCATTTTCTTACTTTTGAAAGAGGACCTTACCTGCCTCCCCCTGGCACATGCCTCACAAACTTTGTCTTCCTTGAACTTAATGTTAGGAAGTCCTACCAATAAGGCCTTAGAGACTAGTTTGTTAGGATTAGTTAGACTTGCATGACCAAGTCGTTTGTGCCACAGGAGGGGATCACTGTCCAACACACTTAGACAAGTGAGTTCATTTTCAGACAGTGTGGACAGAACTATGACATAGATGTTATTCATTCTTTTTCCCTGCAAAACAATCTTGTCAGTAAGCAGGTTAATCACAAAACATTTTGTGGAAGCAAAAGCAACTAGGTTACCTCTGTCACATAGTTGTGATACACTGATCAGACTGTATTTCAATCCATCTATTAGATACAAATGTTCAATAGATCGTGTATCATCCTTACCTACCTTTCCAACCCANGAGCAACCACTATCCAAGTACCAAATCTGGCTGCCTCCTCTCACTTGAACCTACAAAAGGAAATCAGGGGTTAGTTTTAAGAACCCAAACTAGTTTGGGTCCTTTTCTATGAGAGAATGGATGAATCAGATTTTTTCTGGCCCAGTTTGGCAGCCAGCTTTTCTTTTTAATGAATCTCTCATTTTTCTGACTGGCCTTCTCTTTTACAGCACACTCATTTTATAGTGGCCAGTCTTCCCACAATGGGTGCATATTTTATTTTCAGGGAGAGTGAGATACTTGCTTTTGGGATCCCACTTAGGCAATTGACTCCCAAAACCAATTCTTATGTTGCTACTGTGATTCCCTTGAAGCCATATCAGGGCAGTAGAGGATTTATTCCATTTACAGGTTCGATCTAATTCATGTTTGACTCTTCCAAGTTGTTCATTAAGAGTTCTTATTTTCTCGTCCTTGGCATACATCTTATATTTTAATTTTTCTATGTTTTCTTCTAACATGACATGAGAGTGATCAACTACCTTTTAACTGGATCCTAGTCTTAACTTTAAGTTTTCAGATTTTAGCTCTAGAATCTCAGGTTCGAGTGGATGAACCTGGTTCATCAAGACAGTGGTTTTCTTTTCAGATTCACTGACCCTTATCTCTAGGTCCATGCATTTTGCTTTTAGCATTGCACACTCTTTAGATAGTTGATCCTTCTCTTTGGTTGTTTCCTCAGAATCATCTATGAAGTCAAGTAGCAACTCCGAGAGTTTCTCCTTAGATAAAAACTTTATTTTAGTTTAAGTTTTGAGACACTTACCTCTGGTTCTTCATAAGTCTCCTCATCAGATTCTCCAATTGCCATGAGAGCCTGATCTTCTGTCTCACCATCTTCTGATTCTTCATCTGAAATTTCGCCCCAAGCAGCAACCGTAGCCTTTGTTGTGTTTGTCTTGGGTTGAACTTGTTCCTTCCTCCTGTTCCTTCTCTCATATCTTTCCTTTTTCCACTCTACTTCTCATTGAGGATAGTTTTTAATGAGATGGTCAGTCTTACCACATTTATAGCATCCCTCATTAGCTGACCTTTCTGGTGCCTTTTCCTTATTTAAGTTTCCTCCCCTGGAGATGCCCTTCTTCCTCATGAGAAAGTTTCTAAATTCTTTGGTTATCATGTCTATCTCATCCTCCTCCAGATCAGCTCCCTCAGTAATCCTCAGTGCTAGACTTCTCTCTTTCTTTGAGGGAACCATCTTCATGGTTTGTCTTCTGAGTTCATAAGCAGTGAGGTTTCCAATCAACTCATCCAGTCTAAGGGTTGCCATATTGTTGGATTCCTGGATAGCAGTGATCTTGCTTTCCCAAGAGATAGGCAGAACCCTTGACAAGATCTTCTCTACCTTGTATTCTTCAAGTATGATTCTTCCAAGAGACTTGAGTTCATTTGTCAAGGTTGTGAACCGTGTGTACATTTCCTGAATTGTCTCTCCTTCTTTCATAGTGAAGTTTTCATACTGAGAGTATAGTAGTGTACCTCTAGACCTCTTCACTTGAGTTGTTCCTTCATGGGCTACTTGTAGAGTATCCCAGATTTCCTTGGCAGTGGTGCAGCTTTGAATTCTACTGTATTCATCTGGTCCTAATCCACACACTAGCCACTTCTTTGCTTTGGCATTCTTCTTCCATTTCTTCAGATCTTCAGCCATGCAGTCAGCCCTAGTCTTAGTTACATCTACACCTTCAGCAGTTTTCTTCATTGTTGCAAGTGGTACATCAGTGACTATGTCCCANTTAGACTTCAATACTACAGAATATTATAAGTTAATTGTGCAGTACCTAATTTTCGAGTGCTGTCTAATAAGAAGAACCTGGTTCTTCTTGGTGTACTACTTACTACTATTTGCAGAATGATAAAGCAGTAAAGTAAAGACACAGATATTTTACGTGGAAAACACCTGGCTCAAAAGGTGAAAAAACCACTACCTACTCCTCAGTAGGAATTTCTCAAACACTTCACTAAACACTCCGAGCCAAAGGGACTTACAAAATAAACACTTTTGTAATCCTAGGACTAACTCTAATCATCTTTGTATCAACTAGCCACTAGCTAATTTCTACAGACTTCAAGCTAACTCTAACTTGAAAAGTGTGTACCTATTACAATTTGCTTCTAAGAAACCTGAAAAGATACAATATTAAAAATCCTACTACAACCAACTAGACTCAATGATAAGCAGATGGAACTGTTTCTTCTAGTTGAACTGTTGTAGCCTTTGCACAATACTTCTGCTTGCAAATATCCTGGGAATTTTTGCTTACAGAACTTGATTCAATTTTTGTCTTTGTGCGTCTTTGTGTCGTGAATTTCAGCAGTAATACTTTGAGTATTTATAAAGTCAGTTGTTGAGTTCTGGTCCGATTCTACCTGGGAGAACAAGTTCTTATCAAACTCAACTTCCTTCCTTCGTTTCTGTCCTTGCTGAATTCAACTTCTATTCTCTTCATCAGTTTGCAATCTTTTCGTATTAGGAGACATCCTCTTAGTTCTTTGATACTCATCAGTCACTGATATCTCTTATGCTTGTACGATTCTTGTGCCAACTGCTCTGTTCAGGTGTGTATGCTTTGATGGACCTGGTTCAACTTGTCAATATTTGTCAATCTTCAAAACCCATTCAGTGACATGGGCCAACATTAGCATTCTCAAATTCAGTACCATGATCAGACCTAATTGATGCAAGTTGATTACCTAGTTGTTTCTGAGTTTTTCTAACAAAAGAAATGAACATGTTAAATGCTTCATCTTTAGATGTTTAAAATAATGTCCAAGTAAACCTAGAGTAACCATCAACAAGCACCATCACATATCTCTTACCACATCTGCTTAATGTTCTCATTGGTCCACAAAGATCCATATGTACCAGTTCCATCGTCATGGTGGTGCTTATCACTTTCTTGCTATTAAAAGAGGATCTTACCTGCCTCTCCCTGGCACAAGCCTCACAAACTTTATCCTCCTTGAACTTAATGTTAGGCAGCCCTATCACCAAGTCCTTGGAGACTAGTTTGTTGAGTTGATTTAAACTGGCATGTCCAAGTCTCGTATGCCAAAGGAGGGGATCATTATCCAATACACTTAAGCAAGTGAGTTCATTTTCTGAAAGCGTGGACAAATCTACAACATATATGTTATTCACTCTTTTTTCCTGCAAAACAATCTTGTCAGTGGTAAGATTAATCACAATGCATTTGGTAGAGGTGAATGCTACCATGTTACCTCTATCACACAATTGTGATACACTTATTAGACTATATTTCATTCCATCTATCAACTTGAAATTTTTAGTCGAGTGAGAATCGGTCTTACCTACCTTTCCAACCCCAATGATCTCATCTTTATTCTCATTTCCAAAAGAGACATTACCTTCTTTAAGATCCTCAAGTGAAAGGAATTGGTTCTTTTTTCCGGTCATGTGCTTTGAGCATCCACTATCCATGTACCATATTTGGTTTCTCCCCTTCACTAGGACCTCAGTTTGCTCATCATATTCTCCAATTTCCATAAGTGTTTGTTCATCCCCATCATCGTTATCTAAGCTTTCTTCAGAAATTTATCACCAAGCAGCGACCATAACCTTGGTTGATCCTTTCTCTTTATTGGGTTGGAAATGTTCCTTCTTCTTATTCCTTCTTTCAAATATTTCCTTCTTCAATTCAATTTCCCATTGAGGACAGTTCTTGATGTGGTGATCAGTCTTCCCACATTCGTAGCATCCTTCATTAGTTTGCTTTTCAGGAACTTTTGACTTGTTGTAGCTTCCACTTCTTGAAGGACCCTTTCCTCTCCTCAGGTACTTCTTGAAGTCTTTGATGCTCATGGCCATTTCATCATCTTCTAGATCAGATGCTTCAGTGATTCTGAGTGCCAGGATCCTTTCCTTCTTAGGTACATCTATTTTTATGGTTTGTCTCCTAAGTTCATAGGTAGTAAGATTTTTGATTAATTCATCCGGTGAGAGGGTAGCAATGTTCTTTGATTCCTGAATGACATTGATTTTACTTTCCCAAGTAACAGGCAGAACCCTTGACAAAATCTTCTCGACTCTATCTTCTTCAGGAATAATCCTTCCAAGAGACTTTGGTTCATTTGTCAATGTAGTGAACCTAGTGTACATATCTTGAATGGTTTCTCCTTCCTTCATAGTAAAGTTCTCATATTGAGAATACAATAGAGTTCCTCTGAATTTCTTCACCTGAGGTGTTCCTTCATGAGCCACTTGTAGAGTGTCCCAAAATTTCCTTAGCAGTGGTACGACTTTGGATTCTATTGTACTCATATGAACCAAGTCCACAAACAAGCAATTTCTTGGCTTTAGCATTCTTCTCCCATTTCTTCAAGTCCTCAGTAGTGCAGTCAGCTCTTGTCTTTGGCACATCTACTCCTTCAGCATTTTTCTTTATGGTAGCTAGTGGACCATCAGTTACAATCTCCCATAGCTCATAGTCCTCTTATATAATGTGATCTATCATTATGTTCTTCCACCAAGAGTAGTATTGGTCATTGAAGAGTGGTGGCCTAGCAAAGGATTGCCCTTCCCAATTTTCAAGTGGTGCACTCATCTTGATCTTCTTCTAAGGTGTTAGCATCAAAGATAACATGTTCTGATATGATGTTTTACTTCAATACCACACAAGAGGGGGAGTAATTTGTATGATGTCCAATTTTTTGCGTGCATTGATTATAGAAGGACCTGATTCTTCTAAGTGTTCCATAACCTACTGTTGCTGAAATAGTAAATGCGGAAAGTAAAGAACACAAGTATTTTTACGTGGAAAACACCTGGCTCAAAAGGTGAAAAACCCACGACCTACTACTCAGTAGGATTTTTCCCAACACTTCACTAAATCATTGAGCCAAAACAGCATTTACAAAAACTCTTTGTAAACCTAAGGATTACCTTTAATCCCATTGTGGAAACCAGCCTCTAACTATTGCAACAACTTCAAGTTAACTCTAAATTGAATACCCAGGGCACCTAATACAATTTCTTGTAGATAAAGCTGAAAGGTACAATTTGAAAACCACCTACTACAATGAAACTAGAATAAAAGACAGACACTTGGAATCGGTTCTTATATCTGGTTCATGTAGCTTCGCACACTTGAATCACACAAAAATTACTTGCAAAATTCCTTGCTATTTTGCTCTCAACTCACGTTTAACTTCAGATTTTGTGCGTGCATGTAGAATGAGAACATCCAGCAATATATAGAGTTAGTAGAATAAGAAATAACTAGAGTTCTAATGCTACTCTTCCTTGGTGAAAGAGTTCTAGTTATCTTTATCTTCTAACTCCTCTCTTATCTTGGATAGTGTTCTATTTGAGTAAGGAGTCATTCTCCTTATCAATTATGCAACCCTTTCGATCATAAGATATCAGATATAACAAGTTAAGCTCATCTCCTTCACGTGCATCCCTTATGCTCGAATCTGCCCGTGTCTGTGTACACAGGGGATGGACCTGGTTCATGCCTGAGTTTCTTTGTCAATCTTCAAAACAAATTTCACTTGGGCCAACAAATTATATCTTATAAATGACTTAATATTGCGAATATTTTTTATACTATCGGTACATAAAACTTAAATTCTGGCAATTAAATATTGATAGTGTAATATATTATTAGATGATAACTGAATTTCATTTCAATCAGTTTAATCTATATCTATCTATCTATCTATCTATCTACTATACACTATATTAAAAGCACGAAGGTCCTTAACGAAATGTTCTTTTTTACTCTTCAAAAATAAGTGTCACACTAAACAAAATAGTAATTTGATCTTCCTAACATTTAGGCTTTGAAGTAAGCTAAAATTTTATTTGTTAAATATTTTCTTATCTAAATTAGGTAGAAAGTCCCAATATCTAGAACTTTAATATCAATTAACATTTACCTTATATAAGAGTTATATACTACTCATATTTAGACGGTAGATTATAATGAACTTTAAACTCAATTAGAATTATTATGTAAGTTAGATAGTGGAGGACTAAATTCAATTAGTGTTGAAATTTACTATGGGAAGACCGTAAGACTCCAATCTCAAAAGGCATATTTTGTATAGGAATTTACCTTATACAGAACTTTAAATTTGAGTTTTCCTCTTTCTCCTTTTGGTAGTACTAAATTTTTTAACTAAAAATAGAGTTCTAACTAACACTGCCTTTCTAATGCCGTGTATTAAAATCTATATATGCTCATAATTATAATCTTCCATGCCATTCCTTTTTTTTATTTCTTTGTTTTTTGCTTCTTCTTTAGAGGAGTAGAGCGTTTTCATGTATTAACTTAAGTACCAAAATAACTTTCGATTATAATGGCAGGATAACATTGAATCATTGTTAACGTTCTTCCTATTGTAATTTGCAGGTGAGTTCTCAATTGATTTTCTGAATATGCAGTTGAGGCTGCATTAGTATTAAGTTTTGATTTTAGGTTAAGATATGAACTATAGGTTCTAAGCATATCTATTTTATTGTCTATTTTGTTAGTGATGCAAATAACAGCTTCTTATATTTTTATTTTTTTTGTTCACATTCGTCTCATTTTTTTGGTCTTTTTTAGGTGATAGCACATGAACTATTTAAATATCAACATGGGGGATAATGGCAGAAACGTGACAGAAAGAAATTCATACACAAGGTGATGTACAAAAATCGTACCAATGATGATGATATATCACATGATAGATCAATTTCATTGCTTATGATTCGAGGACTTCTATAAATTATTTACTTTAATTATCACACAACTATAATTATATATTTTCTAATACAATAGGTGGATTGTTGCCATAAATCTAAGTTTTCAAATTTCTGTTCTACTAAGAGTATTTAATTCTGTTTGCCCAAAATCACTTAGCTTGAATATTCACTTTTATTGTACTATTCGTTTACCTAATTGTCGTTCAATCCTTTTCTTACGATAATTTTCCAACGTGATGATTTTTACATATAACGAAGCCACATAGCGATATATTGCTTATTTTTTTACTCCTTAAAAATAAATTTCATAATGGATAAAATTATAATTTAAGTTAATTTTCTAATATTTAAGACTTTAAAATCAATTAAAATTGTACCTTATATAAATCAAAAAATTCGTTTATAACATATTTGCTAATTGTATGTAGGCATAAAAATTAGGCACGCACATATATTTGATGAAGCAATTCAAAGTTCCACATTTCTTCCAAATTAAATATTCAACTATTGTATGTATGCGGATTTATATAAGTATTTTCTTAAAAAACTTACTTCTATCATTAAAGTGCAGTCAACGTTTTAACTATCTATAACTTTGGTTGATTTTGACCATCTAAAAATTATGCGTATTATGAAAATTTTAAAGGCCAAAATTTACTATAATGAGAAATGAGTTGTCATTAATTATTTTTCGTTTTTCCTTTTTTGTAAATATTTTAATAAATAACAACTTCCTATATTTTTTATACGTTAAGTTATTTGTTATAAAATATTAACATAAAATTAGTCAGTTTTAGAGTTTATATTGTCACTTATTAAATTTATTTTAGGAGCTATAGGCCAACCTAATCATTCTTATATCTATAAAAGACCAAAAGATTTAGTTTTCAATATGTATATTTCACAAATCACCATGATAAAAATTTAAAAAGTATGTTTTGGAATTTATTTTGATAATTTTCACAATGTATTCATATAAAACTATGAGGACTTTAATGTGGCAGGATTTCATTCTTTATAGAGCTAGCTAAATAGAGTCTATCGACATACATTTACAAAGTTATACTTTTTTTTTTATAATTCAAAAACATCGTTTAATACTACTTATGTAATTTTTTAAAAATTATTGACTTATTAATATATAGGTACACGCGCAAAGTACGTACCTATGACTAATAATATCTAAAAAAGAATTCGTGTTCGATTAGCTCGCCGCGGAGGGTTACATATATAAGTATTAATTTGGCATTTTTTACCTAGATTTGTTGTCCTAGACAGACTCCCTCTTCTTTTCCCTTTTCAATATTAAAGATGTACTAACTATTTTAGAAAATTTTAACTCCTATAGCAAAGGTATACACCTTATTTATTATAAATTAAAATTATTTTAAAATATTATTTTCTATAGTTACTTTTTATATTTTATAGCAAAATAAGTAATTATGGTATATAGAGGCATGAAATAAGACATGACATATGATATTTATTTTTTTCCTCTCTTTTAGACAACTGAACATACCTATTTTGAAGGTGATTGTTGTTACTATATTTATGAATACATGGCGCGAATACATGGGAGTACGAGCGCATGCAGCTGGACTGCCTTGATTTTAGGCACTTTTTACTGTTGTATTCATGAAACAGTTGCGCGAATACATGTGAATACATTTGCGTACAGCTGGACTGCCCCGATTTTAGGCGCTTTTTGTTGTTGTATTCATGAATACATGGCGCGAATACATGTGAATACATGCGCGTACAGCTAGACTGCCATGATTTTAGGCGTTTTTTACTGTTGTATTCATGAAACAGTTGCGCGAATACATGTGAATACATTTGCGTACAGCTGGACTGCCCCGATTTTAGGCGCTTTTTGTTGTTGTATTCATGAATACATGGCGCGAATACATGTGAATACATGCGCGTACAGCTAGACTGCCATGATTTTAGGCGTTTTTTACTGTTGTATTCATGAATACAACAGCGCGAATACATGTGAATACATGCGCGTACAACTGGACTACCCTGATTTTAGGCGCTTTTTGCTGCTTTATTCATGAATACATGGCACGAATACATGTGAATACATGCGCGTACATCTGGACCACCCTGATTTTTAGGCGCTTTTTGCTGCTATATTCATGAATACAACAACGCGAATACGAATACACTATCGTAACAATTGAATAGTAGCTATAGAAAGTAATTATGTATATAATAGGTATAGAAAATTAATAACCACTAAACAATAGTGATTTCTGAAAATTTTTCACACTTGTACATCGATTAGTTATTTCCTATGGTATAGCAAAAAAGATTTTATGTTTTTACTTTAAGCATCTAATATCCGGAATCTGCTAACTTGATTAATTTGAATTCACACTAGATATGCCTACTAAAGTGAAATAAAACTCTTTTTATTGAAAAAAAATTTCATTCCCAAAATTCGAAATCCGAGACCAAAACTCTGATAAGGTTATATTATAGGTCACATCATTCTTTTAATTCTTATTTCTATAAAACGTCAAACTTATTGAAAACATTCAATTAACCAAAAGACTAAAATATTTGGAGTTGAAGTGAATAACTATTTTTTATACTTATTTCCAACCCTTCCTCTAGCAAATAAAAAAAGTAGCCCATTGTATAAAGTATTACGTATTTATATAGGATTCGCGGAAGAGTCATACCCCAAATGGCATAATGAAGACAGTATATCCTAATGCAATTATTAGTGACTGCTTTTCTGATTTGAATCTGTAACCTATAGGTCACATGGAAATAATTAACCCGGTTAGCCCTTCACTCAATTACTTAAACTAAAAATAAATGTAATCTCGTATGATGTTGGAAAACTAATTCAAAGTTGTAGTAGGAAACCTTAGTTATTTAGGATTTGGTTTCTTTATTGTCTAAATAAGATTTGTAGTTAGAATTAATATAAGAATAGGCTTTCTTGTTTCTAGTTGAAATAAGTTTCATACTATTATAGATAGGGGTATTGATAGCTTATTTTATGTGTGGAGGAAATAAAGATTTGTAGAGATCTTTTAGAGATTTCTAATAAAATATTTTTCCTTCATATTGGTATCAGAGCTTCTACGATCTTCGGAAAGAATATAACTTCCGCTGCCGGCGGGCTGCGCTAGCCAATGTGTGCTGCCCGTCTGACCAAAAAAATATGTTGGCAAAATCTTAGATAGTTGTCAAGAAAATTAGATTATTCGATGAAAAGTTTGAAGAAAGATTCAAGAAAAAAAAAACAAGTTTAAAGAAGGCAAAATACCTTAAACCACCCATAAACTTGGCTCAGATTATTAGTATCCTCCCCAAACTATGCCCGATCTTAATTACCCCCCTCAACTTGGCTTTTTGAGAGTCATTACCCCCTTAGACGTTGATATAGCAAAAAGTGTGGGTGCATTCGTTTGCCACGTGGATTTTTCTGTATATGTGGCTTTTTTTGAAAAATAAAATATATTTTTATTTTTTAAGAATATTAATTTTTTAGATAATGTTTTTCGAACACAATTTATAATAAAACTTGGATAGAACTACATCATTTAGGCTAAATATTTTTATTTGCCCCAAAATAATAAAGTTTTAGTTAATCTTTTTTTGAATTTGACCTGAAAATAAAGAATTATACAATTAAAATAAATAGTCAAGGCATCTAAAAAGTTATAAAAAAATACATAGTTTGAAATTAATTATTTTGGCTATAATTTTTTATATAGCTCTAAATTACGGTGCTCTAAAATTATTTTTTTTTTTTTTACAGATTTTACCTAAAAAGGTAAAAATACACAATTGAAATAAATAGTCATTGCATCAAAAGAAGAAATAAAAAGAGTGTACAATTGCAAGAAATAAAACGAATCACTTGCATTATACTGCAATTGTACACTCTTTTTATTTCTTCTTTTGATGCAATGACTATTTATTTCAACTGTGTATTTTTACTTTTTTAGAATAAAATTTGTAAAAAAAAAAAATTTTAGAGCACCGTAATTTAGAGCTATATAAAAAATTATAGCCAATATAATTAATTTCAAACTATGTATTTTTTTATAACTTTTTAGATAACTTGACTATTTATTTCAATTGTATAAATCTGTATTTTTAGGTCAAATTAAAAAAAAGATTTAACTAAAACTTTATCTTTGAAAAAATAAAAATATTTAGCCTAAATAATGTAGTTCTATCAAAATTTTATTATAGATTGTATTCGAAAAAAGTTATCTAAGAAGTAATATTCTTAAAAATGTAAAAATATATTTTATTTTTCAAAAAAAATCACATATACTAAAAAATCCATGTGGCATTCAACTGCACTCACACTTTTTGTCATATCAGCGTCTAGAGGGTAATGACTATCAAAAGGCCAAGTTAAGGGGGGTAATTAAGATCGGGCATAGTTGGGGAAGGATACTAATAATCTGAGCCAAGTTTAGGGGTGATTTAAGGTATTTTGCCTTTAAAGAAGTGCAAATAAATATGGCATAAGATGAAGAAACTCTTCTCTAAAAGTTGGAGAAAGGTTTAAAAAGTTGGAGGTTGATTACGTATTCAACAAAATTTGGGGTTGGTGACAAAGTGCATCAACAGGTGTTGAAGACAGGTGTCTCAACAAATTTGGGTGTTGGTGACAAAGGGCATCAACAGTTGGTGACAAAGTGCATCAACGTGAGTTGCAGACATGTGCTTCAACAAAAATTGGGTGTTTGTGACAAAGGGCATCAACATTGGTGACAAAACGCATCAATGTGAATTGGAGACATGTGCTTCAACAAAAAATTGAGGGATGGAGACATGTATTTCATCAAAAGTGAAAGCTAGAGAGAAGTGCTCCAACATAACTGCACAACGACAAGTCAGACGTATACAAACTTTAAATTACGGGAGAATGTTGGAAAACTAATTCAAAGTTGTTGTAGGAAACCTTAGTTATTTAAGATTTGATTTCTTTATTGTCTAAATAAGATTTATAGTTAGAATTAATATAGGAATAGATTTTCCTGCTTCTAATTGAAATAGGTTGCATACTATTATAAATAAGGTATTGATAGCTTATTTTATGTGTGGAGAAAATAAAGATTTGTAGAGATCTTTTAGAGATTTCTAATAAAATATTTTTTCTTCATATGATCAATATATAATCTTTATATATAGTTAGAAAAAGTAAACAATAAATATAACATACAACTTATATAAAGATCCTATAATTTTATCGTTGCTCTGAGGCTCCGCACTTTCACGATTATAATTAATAAAAATGGTTATGACAATGAAGTAATATTTGGGACCGACCATTTCATGTATTGAAGCAAAAGTTAGTGCTCACATGTGCTTTGCTACTTGTACTACAGCCTGGAAACGTTCATTTTTCTGTAAGCTAAGCTTGTAAGTTTTAAATCTTGATTTCGCGTAAGTTCCGCACTTAATTAAAACATCTATATTACAATACTGAAATTAAATTAGCACAAAATTTTCACTCTCAAGCTTTTTCGAAATTAAATTTTATGTTATATTATAATATATGTTCTTTATATTACTATTTCGCTGTAACATTTAAAAGTATTCGAAACAAAAAATACGATTATAAAGAAGTTTGACCGTAAAATAATTACTTAAAGGTAGCATGTACAAGATAAAATAGTTAAATTGAGCAAAAGCTGAATAAATCGCTAAAATGATGTTAGTTTAGTTTGGTTTGATATAGTATCTGATTAAGCAAAATTTTCTTATTTCTTGCCCATATTAACCTTATGTTTAGGTGATCATTATCACACTTCTTAAATACGGCAAAATTCAATAACTAATTCGAATTTTGCAAGAGAACAAAACAAATTAAAATCCATAAAAGAACCAAAAATTAATCGTATATTTCTTTTTCATAATTCAACATTTTGTGTTCATGCATCAAACACATGAAAACAAAAACCCGAAATAAAAATAAAAAAATAATTATTTTTTTAGTATCAGTGTTTACAAGAAGTTTTACATACAGCATCAAATATAACCGGATCTACTTTGTGGAATTAAATCATAGATTTAAAAAAAAAAAAAAGAGTCAAATGATTTCAACAAACCTTAAACAAAACGACATCGTCATGATCTTCAATAGTAGAACGGACCAAATTCTTCTTACTTCCGTCCACGGCGGCAACTGCAGGAGAAGAACACGGCGAGGAATGGCCGGAGGAAGCGGCGGAAGAAGCGGCGGCCAACGCGAGGCAGCTTTCGCTCCACGACCGTCGAATCGGGTAAGATACGTTCATATAAGGAGAAGAATGAGAGCAATTTCCACGGGATTTATGAAGTGCACAGCCACAGTTACGGTGGTAAGGCCTGCTTTGGATCCCTGCATCGTGGCCGGAGATACATCCGTCGAATACTCCCCGGAATAATCCGTCTCCGGCAGCTCCGGTTGCCATTTCTTTAATAATCTGATGTATATTTTTTGTGTAAATGTCAACACCCTTGTTAAAGAGTGCTCGTGAGAGCAGTGGGGGAAAAAATGGCAAAAGATGTAGAAAGTGAAGGGTAGATATATATTAAGTGACAAATGGGAAAAGACAAAAATGGAAACACGGTGAGGGCAAGAAGAAAATAGTCAAATTGGCCATGTAGCATCATAAATTGAATAATTTTGCTTTCTATTACTCCCTCTATCTCAACTTATTTGATATTTTTGCTTTTTTAATTTAATTTTTTTTAGTTTTAATCATATATTTGGATATGAATTCTTTTTAATTTTCAAAATAAAGTTTATATATTTAAATACTAAGTAAAACTACTATAACTTGGAATAATTAATAATTTAAATAATTAAAAGATATATGAAAAGATTACAGTTACTCGAAAATCGCCAAACATATTCACTTAAATTGAGACGGAGGAAATAATTTTATTTCTTCGTTAGAAAAAGAACTCTTTTGTCTTGACTCCTAGTGGATGAATAATGTTAAACTATTGTCAAAAGTTAAGAGATAATTTGAATTTTTATTCTCAAATTTGAAAAGATGAAGAAGAGAAAAATTAAGCAACTTTAAATAAATGATTTTGAACTTTCTTCCCTTACAAAAACTTTGGGGCATAAGTGTCACTAATGAAAAGTTGGACCACTCGAAAGTAAATTTAGCGTCGTGCTAGCTTTGGCTTGTGGGAAGTTTCTACGCATGCCCTTTTAGACCTAGTAAATATTGTTAGGACCCACAATTAGGATTTCCTTTTGCTCTCTTTTCCTTTTTTTATTTTTTTATTTTCCACGTTCTTCTGGAAAAGATTGTGGGAAGATGATTAAATATTATAAAGTATATAACTATTAACCCTCGTGGAATGTTGTGGAAAAATTAATTATGCGGAAAAGGAAAACCATATTGATAATTTGATATGCTAAAATAAGGAGATAACACATCCTATTTTGACCTTTTTTTTTTATTTCCCATCCGGTATCCGGTATTCGGTACCCGCATTGGAGCCCGACTATATCCGGATTCGCACCGCGTAGGGCCCCATTTGGGGAAAGCGCTCCCTACCAAGGATTTTTCCATACCCAAGGCTCGAACCCGAGACCTCTGGTTAAGGGAAGAGCAGTCTCATCCACTGCACCACACCCTTTGATGGTACATCCTATTTTGACTGATTAAACTAAAGATGACAATAAAGTTAGAGGTGTCGATAGATATTTAAAAACTGACTAAATCGATCAAATCATACCGATTTTTAGGTCTCTTTTAATAAAATCGTAAGTTTTATATAAATCTATAACCGTACCGATAATTAGGGTAGGCCTTTTATTTTATGAAAAAATACTAAATCGTACCGAATAAATTTACATAAAAAATATGTTTATATATTAAGTTTAAAAATAATAAAGCATTGTCCCTTGGGCCTTGGATTTATGAAAAATGTTAAAAGCCAACAAGTAATTAAACTTAAAATCATAATTACCAAACCTATGATGCTAATCCTATCAAAACTAAATTATTTCCAACATATTCACTAGCAAGACACAAAGTATTCTAGTGATTATGAGTAGCAAACTACAATATATTGAATATGCTTCCTTTCGTATGATTTATAATATTTAATCTTCTAAAAACTTTATTTTGGAGTCTCAACTTGGTTAATATAATTTCACTCGTGTGATTTATATATATTTTTTTGTTCTTTGATTAGTTTATTTTATGTTGCTGTAAAATAGTTGATGGATCTATACTCTAGTCATCTTTCATGTTTCTTAATTCATCGCCACTTTAAACAATTAAAGTATCTAGAAAGCTTTGATAAGTCCTGCAAAAGTACGTATGTTATTGCATTCTACTTCTACTATTAAATTTTACATGACATATAAAAAAATACCGAAAATTAATCGAACTGTACTGATGCCGAAGAAAAATCGACATGATTGGGACGGTTTCAAAAAGTCTAATTTTGGTTATACATAATAAAATAATCAAAATATTAATATGGTACAAATTTTATAAAATAATCAGACGAACCGATAAATAAAGTAGATATGGATAAAGTTAGTACAAAGAAAATAGTTGCATAATACCGTGTAAGTAGAATTAATGATGCGAATGATGGGTTGAAAAGAGTTTTTCATATATTAATAAGTAATTTGATATGAAATATATTTTCTTATGATTTAATTGCACATAAAAGTGAGACAAAGGATTATGAAATAATTAGTTATATTTACGCAATATCCGATTATTAGTTCGAATGTTTAATTTCTTCATATATTAAATATAACCCAATGTTAGATGGTAGAAACGATAAGTCAGAAACAAATTAAATAATATGATTGAGAACCTTACAAGTTAATTACATGTCAAAAATTTAGAGATATACAAAATAATAAGTAATAGTTACAAGATTTATATATTTTACCTTTCATAAACATTATATTTTAAAAAACTTATAAATACACTTTTAGAGTTTTTAAGAAAATAAAACAATCATTTTGACACATGTCTAAGAAGATTTGCCCCTTGGGGCGGGATTAGAGGGAAATGAAAGGGGAAGGATAATTTACACTCCATAGTTTGGCCAAAAAAGTGCAAAATGCACCAATTTTGCAATTGAATTTATTCGGTGGGTTATGTGTTTGACATGACGAAAAGTACTCGGTGGGTTAGGTGTTTATTTTCATTTTCATTAAAGATAAAAAAGAAGTTTCCTCGTCACTTATGGGGTAGAAGTTATTTTATTTCACAACATTTTTTTAATTATTTACTTCTAATCAATAACTAATCATTGTTATAAATAAAAAAATAAAAAAATAAAAAAAAAAAATATCATTGTTATAAATCCTTAGTAACATCTTAACTCTATATCTGATTTACTAACATTATTATCAATATTTTAAATAAGTAGTACTAATTCTCAGTGTTTTAAAAGGCGTGGGGCAAGACGAGACGTTTTACATATGTCTCAGTGAGGCGTAAGCCCCGAGGCACGGGACGGGTGTAAGCCCCATGGGTATTTAATTTTTAATATTTTATAAAATAATATAATTGAAGTAAATATTTATAAACATGTAAAATTGCATAAAAATTGAGGAAAACTATATATATATAT
>ML390049.1:0-22561 GCA_005239525.1 Nicotiana knightiana | reverse complement strand
GCATAATCAATGTAGAAAATGGCACGGAATGTCCCCTCGTGCATAATAACAATATAAACATGGAACGGAAAATCCCCTCGTGCATAATAACAATCTAAACATGGCACGGAATGTCCCCTCGTGCATAATAACGATATAAACATGGCACGACATCACCCTTCGTGCTTTAACACTCTTCCTTACCCAAACAGCAATCACAAACAAGGGCAAGGAGATAAACAGAGTAAAAATTGAAATCCCAGCAAGGGAACATCGATTAAACCATCAAATCCCGGAAAGGGAACATCAATTAAACAATTAAATCTCGGCAAGGGAACTATACAACGATGACCCGACAAGGGTACATTTCAATAGCTCTTTATCTTTCTTTCACTTTCATTTCCATAATTTATTATATTACTCGAGCCAATGCTCTAAAGGATGTAATTATCTCATATTCCTATTCGTTTAGGTTAGACCAAACACTTACCTCGGGTCCAAAATATAGCAATCAACCCTCTAACACCGCCTTTCCTTTAGAATTCAACTCCAGAATGGTATTATCTAGGCATAATAAACTCAAGTATATCAATAAGGACTCAATAATTCAATTACATAGCCTATTTACCCATCTCCATGCATTCTTTCAAAATAACAAAATTCGACCCCGGGCCAGCTTGGTCCAAACACAAGGCTCGGACCAAAACCATGTCACCCATTTACCCACGAACCCGAATATATAATTTGTTTACAAATTCGACCCCAAAACAAGGTCTTAATCAAGAAAATACAAAAGGTCCTAACTCTACCCAAATTCCAGATTTTCTAGTCTAATTTGCATGTTTTAGGCTTAAGAATTCATTAATTATAGATGAAAAATGAAGGAAATGAGTTAAAATTTACTAACCCAAGAATTTTTGGTGAAGGATGGCTTCAATGGATGCCTAAGGGCTTTGGAGAAGAAGAAGTTCGTTATTTTCTAAGTGAATCCCGTAGCTACTGGTTCTGGAAGTATTTATATACCACTGGGCAAAATTGTGCATCGCGATCGTGGGAATGGGTATGCGATCGCGGAGAGTCTGGTTCCTACACTCTACGATTGCGGCTAAAAGAATGCGATCGCAAAGAAGAACCTGGGATCCCCCCTCACTGTGATCGCGAACAAGTTACTGCGATCGCGAAGAATACCTAGCCAGCCCCCGCCCAGACCCCCTATGCCTCTATGCGATCGCGAACTGTGCTATGCGATCGCATAGAGGAACCGAATTCCTCCTACACCTAAATCTATTCGATCTCATAGGAACCTACGCGATCACATAGAGCAAATCCTAAAACACCAGCAACAACTCAAAACACCAGATTTTCCATGTTTTTACACCCCGTTAACTACCCGAAACTCACCCGAGCCCTCGTGTCTCAAAACCAAAAACACACACACGACTCCCAAATCATCCCACGGACTTAGTCAAGCATTCAAATCTCCAATATAACATCATAAACCTCAAAATCCATGAGTTCTATCAAATTTCAGAAAACATCAATTTCCCATTTCAAGTCCGAAACACGTCCAACGAAATCCATTTTAACCCAAACTTTACATAAAGTGCTTAAACCATATATAAGACCTGTACCGGGCGCCAGAACCAAAATACGGGCCCAATACCATCACTTTCTTATTAGATTTCATTTTCAATTTCCTAAAATATTTTCAGAAAACAATTTCAGTCAAAAATTCATTTCTCGGGCTTGGGACCTCGGAATTCGATTCCGGGCATACGCCCAAGACCCATATTTTCCTACGGATCCTCTGGGACTATCAAATCATGGGCCCAGGTCCGTTTACCCAAAATATTGACCGTAGTCAAATTTATTCATTTTAATATCAAGTCTTAGCATTATTCACAGAATTTCATATTTAAGCTGTCCGGCTACGCGCCCGGACAGTGCACGCAAATTGAGGCAACTACAAATGAGATTTTAAAGGCCTCGAAAGTACGGTATAGGTAATAAAATAGGTGATGACCCTTTGGGTCGTCATAATTACATGGAATTCACTCTCCATCAGATGGATGTCAAGGATGCCTTCCTCAATGACTTTCTAAAAGAAGAAGTTTTTGTCAAGCAACCTCTTGGATTTGAGAGCAAGGAATGTCTTGATCATGTGTACAAGCTTGACAAGGAACTATATGGGCTCAAGCAGGCTCCAAGAGCATGGTATGAATGATTGTCTAAATTCTTACTTGAGCATGGCTACAAGAGAGGTAAAATTTACAATACTTCGTTCTTGAAAGAAAAAGGCAAAGATCTCTTGGTATTTCAGATATATATTGATGATATAATCTTTGGAGCAACTAAAAACATGTTAAATAAAGAATATGCTAAGCTAATGGGGAGTGAATTTGAAATGAGTATGATGGGTGAGCTTAATTTCTTTTTAGGCGTACAAATTAATAAAAATTCAAATGGAACTATGAACCATCAACATAAGTATGTAAAAGAGTTACTTAAAAGGTTTAAAATGGAAGATTATTGACACTCTAACAACAACAACAAAATTAGATTTGGATGAACCTGATTCATTTGTTGATTAGAAGATGTATGGGGAAATGGTTGGCTATTTGTTATATCTTACTGCTAGTAAACCTAACATTGTTTTCAGCGTAGGACTTTGTGCTAGATTGCAAGCAAAAATAAAGGATTCTCACTTGACGGTTGTGAAGAGGATCTTGAGATACCTAAAGGATCTCTGCCTATGGTATCCAAAAGGTAGTAATTTCAGCTTAGTGGGATATGCTGATGCTGATTATGTAGGTTTTCTTGTGTATAGAAAGAGCACTTTAGGTATGGGACACTTTCTTGGCTCATGTCTTGTGTCTTGGGCCACCAAAAAGTAAAATTTTGTGGCATTGTCTACTACTGAAGCTGAGTATGTGCCTGTTGCCTCATGTTGTGCTTAATGGTTCTGATTCAAAAAGCAATTTATGGACTTTGGAATTTGATGTAGGTTGTATCCCCATTTTTTGTGACAACACTTGTGCAACTTGTATGACCAAGAACCCGATTCATCACAAAAAACTAAGCACATAGATTTTAGACATCACTTTTTGAGGAACAACTATGAGAAATATTTGATCATTATGGAATTTTTTGCTACTGACAAGCAAATAACGAACATCTTCACAAAAGGTCTAAGTAAAGATCACTTTGAAAGGAATGTGTGAGAAATAGGAATGATTAAGATCACCTAAAAGGAACTAGTTCGAATTCAATAATTGATTATATAATTTGTGAATTTTGTAAATAATTAGATTAGATATCGCCTAGTCTCATACTTTCATTAAGTATACTCTTGTGCTATGTTCTAAGATGTCTTATTGATCTCTAATGATATTACCCTTATTTTCTTGGAAAATTTAGTCTTACAAAAGAGAACGTTCAATAAAGAACCTCGTTCATCAAAATTATAAGGTATGTATTCTCCACTCCGCATATATTAGAATAATTGTATTTGGATCATGATCTGAAAGAGTCCTACTTAATCTTAACCTTCTTTTTGAAAAAATTAGTTACCAACGAAATAGTTTCACAAAAAAAAAATTCCACACGCCATAATTGCCTAAATATTTGGGGAAGAGTCCAACGTCTCTTCAAAAAGACACTCCCAAGTTGATTAGAATTCTAATGCTACCGCTACACACTTCATTTATCCCTATTTAAATTGATAGACCTTACCTGTTTCTTCACTCCTAATCTTTGAATATTAAGGACTCCAAACTCTCTCAACCTTCTCTCATTTCTTCTACACTAATCTAATGTCCAACCCATCTAAAAATCCATAGATGACTGAGAACCCTTCTTCACCACCCAAAGTACCACCCACACCTTCAACCACCCCTAGTCCATGAAAAGACGTCTAAATATGATTGCTTGTAAAGCAATCACTGTTAGTGAACAAATCAAGAAAATAAATGAGAAATTGAAAGCAGGACAAACAGAGGAACCCTAGAAATTAGATGAATCCTTCAAGTCTATAGCTGATGGGGAAGAACTTGTTTCATCTGAAACAGAACATGTAACTTACTAGGCTAAAAATCTCATCTGATGTTTCTCTGATGTGGTTGAAAACTGGTAAAAAGGTTTGTTCTTCTTGGTACTATAACAAGATTCGAGTCCGAGTCTACTAAAATTGGTTGTAAAATTAAAAAAGGAAAAAACAGAGAGAGTGAGAGTGGAACATGAGATGTGAGGGGAAAGGGAGAAGAAGGAGTGGTTGAATCTTCACTCACTCTTTTTGGTTTGATTGAAGAAACATGGGCAACGATGATATGGAATAAGGAGGATGTTGAGGTAGAAGGAAGTTTGAGAGAAGAAGGAGGCAGTGGGTCTGGAGATGCTAGTACATCGGAGGGGCTGGTTAGGCTAAGGAAGAGGTTCCAAGAACATGTTCCATCTGAGAAGGAATCCCTACATGAACTTTTGAAAAAGGTGTATGATAGCTATAATCCGAAGAAGAAGAAGATTCCAGTAGTTAAACTCCCTAGTACTGCTATGGTAGGGAAAAATCGAAAGGATGTCTCTTCTATCCCTGTAGATACTCCTCCCACAAGAGGAAGAGCTACAAGGCGTCAGAGGAAGAAGAGTGAGACTGACCTGGAAAAGTCCCTAGCTGAGAGTAAAAAGAAAGTTGTTGCAAAAGGAATAGAAAAAGGTAGGTGAACCAAGTTAGACAATTGAGATTAAGGAGATGGACCTGGTTCATGATGAACATGATGCATAAGAAGCGGAGGTTATGAATCCAAGTTTTAAGAAAGTAAAGACTTCCAAAAAGAAGTCCCCTGCAAAGTTTGTTGATAAGAACCCTCTACATTGGAAAAAAAACCCAGGCCTTCCAGGAAATCAAGAAAAGCAGAAGAAGAGAGTGAGGAAGAATAGGAGACTGATGTAGAACAGGACAAGATGGTGAAGTTTGGCAAAAAAATAGTTTTGAAGGGTAGACTCCTTAGAGATTTAGAGGAAGGAATGGTGCTGTTATTGGAGAAACTAGAGTTTCAGGACTGGAAAGACATGGTCCTTCAGTTGGAAGGGAAACTAGCCCGAGCTGAAATTGTGGAGTTCTTTACAAACTATGAAAGAATGGAAGGCTAACCAGTATAGTGAAAGAGGTGAAAGTGAGTTTTGATGACAAGAAACTAGGAGAGATTCTAGGGCTACCGGTTGAAGGGTACAATGACTACAAAATGTTAAAATGACCTAGCCTAGAAAATGTACCAACCTCCCTTTCCATCACCAAGAAATTTGCTGACAGAGACTTAGAGCTGCAACCCAGGGCTGTCTATAGGAGTGAAATGAAACCTGCCCACAAAGTGTTTTTTGAATTTGTCAACAAATTAGTTTTGTCCAGACAGGAGAGAAGGCACATTGCTACTTTCATGGACCTAGTCCTTATTAAGTGCCTGGATAGTGGAGGAAGATCAATTAGCGGGGGTTTATAATCCAGCTTCTTGATAGGATGCTGGTTACGGCCAATTTAAAACCTCCCAAATAAAATTAATTTATTTATACTTAATAATTACAACGAATGTTATGAAATATTTTGAATCAATAAGACTTATTTTTACAAAATTAATTTAGTATTAGTAAATTTGAAACAAATAATTCAATTTTATAATTATAAATATATCATGCTTACTATTTTTAGATTATTAATTTTTTTTCATATATGCCATATAGGCTTTACAATCAATTTAATAAATTACTCCTTAATTTCTAGTCAATTAGATTACTGTGCTGATAATTCAGAATTAATGTTACAATTTAGAAATATTAGGTATTTTATAAATAATTAATTATAATAATTGGTAGTATATTTGATAATTATAACTTTACTATATTTTATTGAAAATAATTGAGTTTATTTAAATTAATTTAAAAAGGGTTAAAAGTCAAAGGGCTATGATTGCACTTCTAAAAAACATGGATTGACTATTTTAAATTTATTTTGGCCCAATATACAAACTCATGTCCGAAAATACCCAACCCAAACAACCCCTTCAATCCTGTTGGCAATCCTTGCCATTACTTTTCAACCAATCACCACCTGCCGCGTCACTCATCTTCCACACTCACAAAACAAACACAAATTATCTGGGCCGTCCGTTTTTGTGATCAACGACCCACGATTTTTAACTCCATTTCCCATTTAAAATTGAAACTCCTAGAGACTCAATCCTAACCGTTGGATCCCAAGAATCCAACGACCATCAAAATTTCCCATAAAAATATTTTAACCCCAAAATATTAGGACCGTTGATCTAAACGATCAATGGCCCAGATTTAACCTCCTAAGCTTAACCTAGAGACGACTTCCCCATCGCCCAAACCCTAATCACTTGTCCCACAAGTCCGGCCACCTCCTTTCCCCTTTCTCTCAACCTCACAACTCAAATCAATCAAAGACCTTACACGAATTCGTGGAAGGTCATGAATCTATCCAGAGATTCATCCTTACTATCTCTTGCTTCTATGATTCTCGCTGAATGTTTCTTCTTTTACGGATTAAATTCAAAAGCCCTATTTTAGAAACCCTCTTCCTAAAAGATGAAACTTCAACTCGTCCAATTTTTCCTTCGTCCTTGCAAACCTATGGCATGCATGGTTATCTCTCAAGTGTTATTAACACTATTCTTGGTCCAGAGGTCAATTGTAGCAACCTTTAGACATTGGACCTTTTATCTGGTGGTTTTTGCTTTTAACAGACAATTTCCTATCTTAGGAAGAAACTATCACTGTTTTCGCCTCTGTCTTCTCTAATTTCACTCGATGTTGCTCACATCACCATTTTGTTGTCACTCTCCACTACCATATTTTGAATATGAAATCCTAAGGCTCAATGCCCACTATAAATGGAGTCCTTAAATGCACTCACCAAGAACACACCAACTACACCTAATATTTAAGAAATTAATACTCAATATAGTGTTGTTTAGGAATTTTTGATAGAAGTTCGAGTTCTTAGTTAATCTCTGCTTTCCTCTCTCTTTCTGGTTCTGAGTCTGTTACTGATTGAGCTTTTGGCTTCCTCAATGGCTAATTTGAATAGTTGTTTGGTTTACTACCCCAAAGGAGGTCAGTAAAAGCTCGACCTTGTTCTTCTTTTATTAGAATAAGTTGCTGAACATGAGCTGTTCTACTACCTCTTGCTGAATGATGTTATTAACTATGCATTCATGCTTTGGCTGTTTTATGTGTTTAATAATGACTGTTAAATAGATTCTGTGATCATGAGCTTCTTTGAGTTATTTAAATTAGAATTATGTGTTGATCTTAATAAAAATATGATGATTCATATCTACTGTTAACTTTGAAAACAACTAAAGAACTTCTTAAATGTTCCTAATATCTAGTTTCAGGCCTCTTTGAATGTTCTATTATTATTACTATGATTGTTACGCTAATCTTCCTTGAATGTTATTTTGCTTTTCATAATGGTTAACTCAATAACCTAGACTTATACAAAGTATAAGCATGTTTAGTGGTAAAACCAAACTGTTATCTTAGTTTAGATACACTAGCTCATGACCTTTAAACTTGTTTTTATCTCTTTGACATGTTTATGTGATTTTGTTACCCTCACAAAAAATTCCTTACAACTCTCACAGTAAGTACGTCACTGTTCCTGATAATTGGCTTTGTACCCGCTGTGGGAACAATGGGAACTTCAAGGAAAATTGTCAGGCCAGGGTTAAATCTGTTCAGAAAACAAAGTGTTTGCTGAAAAAATGACTACTAAAAGGGGACAAGGTGCCACTCGCAAAAATCGTATCTTGCCTGCATGGACTAGAAAAGCTCTTATCCACCCTTTTCCTCATTACGAGGGACCCAAACTAGTTTGGGTTCCTAAATCTAACTCATAATTTATATGCGTCGGGAACAGTGAGAGGAAGCGGACTACAATGGATCATGGACAGTGGATGCTCAAAGCACATGACTGGGAACACCATGGATTTTCTCTCACTGAAAGCCCTACAAGGAGGGAATGTAGCCTTTGGTAATGGAGAAAAGGGGTACATTCTCGGTGTCCGAAAGGTTGGAAAGTATCTTTCACACTCAATTGAGAACATTTACTATGTGGATGACCTGAAGTACAGTCTCTTGAGTATTTCTCAAATCTGTGATAAAGGGAGCAAAGTAGAGTTCTTGTCTGAAGTGTGCACAATTACTAATCTGGTAACTAGCGAAGTGGTCTTAGTGGCCAAAAGATACAAGAACATCTATGCTGTTGATTTTGTATCTCTACAAGGTGGTGATATGAGCTGCCTGAAGGCCGTCGATGATGAGGCAGAACTGTGCATAGAAGATTGGGGCATGCAAGCTTTTCACTTCTGAATAAACTGATACAGAAGGACCTGGTTCGTGGTCTGCCAAATTCAAGGTTCAAGGAGCATAGAGTGTGTGATGCTTGTGCTAAAGGAAAACACGTGAAATCATCTTTTAAGCCAAAGAAGGATGTTAGCACATCAAAACCACTCGAACTCCTTCATATGGATCTGTGTGGTCCTATGAGAGAACCAAGCAGAGGTGGAAAGAGACATATTTTTGTGATTGTAGACGAGTATTCAAGATTCACTTGGACATTTTTTCTTAGAACAAAAGATGAGACATTCGAGGTATTTGTGGCCTTTGTCAAGAAAATCTAAGTGAAGATGGAATTGAAGGTAGCCTGCATAAGATCTGACCAAGGGACAAAATTCGACAATGCTAAGTTTTATGAGTTTTGCAATGAATGGGATCACTCACAAATTCTTAGCTCCAAGAACTCCACAGAAAAATGGAGTTACCGAAAGGAAGAACATGACTCTAGAAGACATGGCACGGACAATGCTCATTGGCAGTGGAATTGCCAAAAATTTCTGGGCAGAGGCAATAAACACTGCATGCTTCTGGGTGAACATGTACATGATCAGGTCCCCCTTGAACAAAACTCCTTATGAGCTACTCAATAGAAGGAAGTCAAAGATAACTCATTCGAGAACCTTTGGATGCAAATTCTATGTCCTCAACAACGGGAAGGATCAGCTTGGGAAGTTTGATACAAAAAGTGATAAAGGAATCTTCCTAGGATACTCCTCTCAAAGAAAAGCCTACAAAGTATACAACAAAAGGACACAATGTATGGAAGAAAGTGTTCATGTGATATTTAATGAGACACCTTCTTCTAACAATAAAGGAAACAAGGATGATCAAGACAATGAACCACTATTGGTTCTCGGAGAAATCACTGATGTTTGGCAATGCTGATATGATGAGTCAGATGAAGGAGGCAAGTGAAGACAATGTAACGTCCTCTTCCACTTCTCAAGAGGAACCTGGTACCCCAATCACTACCACTGAAGCTGAAGAGAGAGTTGTAGATGTAGTTCAAGGCACTCCACAGGCAGCAGAACAAGGAGTGCATGGAAACCCATCTGATATACCTAGTTCCTCTACCAATTCGACTCCAGTCCCAAATTGGAAACACAAAAGCTCCCATACAGTTGATAATATAATCACCCCTATGATTCTGGAGTCCAGACAAGATCAAAAACCAGAAAGTCCCTAGACTTCTCAGCCTTTCTATCCCAAATAGAACCCAAAAATATCAAGGAAGCCTTGAAGGATGTAGACTGGATTACGGCTATGCAAGAGGAGCTGCATCAATTTGAAAGAAACAAGGCATGGCACCTGGTACCTAGACCCTCAGACAGAACCATCATAGGGACCGGGTGGGTATTCAGGAATAATCTGGATGAACATGGAAATACCATAAGGAACAAAGCAAGGCTTGTTGTCCAAGGGTACAATCAGGAGGAAGGGATCGATTATGATGAGACTTTTGCCTCAGTTGCTCGCATGGAAGCCATTAGGATCCTCATTACCTTTGCATCACATATGGAATTCACCTTATTCCAAATGGATGTGAAGAGTGCCTTTTTAATGGTTTTCTTAAGGAAAAGATCAATGTCAAGCAACCTCCAAGCTTTGAATGTCATGAACATCCAGAGTATGTATTCAAATTGGATAAGGCACTCTACGGATTGAAGAAGGCCCCTTAAGCCTGGTATGAGAGGCTATCCAAGTTTCTCTTGGAAAATAGCTTTACAAGAGGAAAGATTGACAATACATTGTTTTTGAAGAAACGAGGAAGGAACCTGCTCATCGTTCAGGTTTATGTGGATGACATAATATTTGGGGCTACGACAGATTCACTATGTGAAGAATTTTCTAAACTCATGGGAAATGAGTTTGAAATGAGCATGATGGGGTAACTGAACTTTTTCATGGGTCTTCAAGTGAAGCAGTCCACAAAAGGAACGTGTATCAATCAGCATAAATACATCAAAGACCTCCTGAAGAGGTTTGATATGGAAGCATCAAAGGTGATCGATACCCCTATTTCTACTGCTACTAATCTGGACATGGATGATTCTGGATCACCTGTAAATCAAACAATGTAGCAGGGAATCATTGGATCACTACTCTACCTTACTTCCAGCAAGCCAGACATTGTAATCAGTGTGGGATTATGTGCAAGGTTTCAATAGAATCCTAAAGAATCTCATCTGAAGGCCGCTAAGAGAATTCTGAGATATCTTAAGGGCACACAAGACCTGGTTTTGTATTATCCTTCAGTTGAAATTGATGCGATGGACTTAAGGTTTCACAACCTTATATTTTCATGATCTAACAAAATCTTTGTATAGAACCAGATAAAGGACCTGATGCATACTTGATACAATTATTTAGCAATGGCCTTAAGATAATGTGAGCAGTATGAATTCGGATACACAAGAACCAATTCAGGGACCTCATCCCTTGATGCCTCCCTGACAGAAGTGCAAAGTCAATTCTATAGCTGGAAAGTAACTGCAAAAAGTGACTGCCTGCAACTGTGCATGCAACAGTGCAGAAACAGTGCAATAGTTACTTCCCATTGGGAAGAGCCTTGTACCAACAAAGTATTGACATCATCCTTGTGATGTCGTGGAAGTATAATAACAAGGAGTATAGAAACAACATACTCACCTGAGCATTTAGTGATATTCTCTCAAGCATTGAAGATCTCATCTAACATTGAAATCACAAGTGTGTTAAGAACAAGAAGACAACTCCACTACATACCAGTTCCATTATGAGTATATGTGTGTCCTTAGTTGAGTTGTAATCTTGTGTTTGTTCTTCATTGTAACTCATATCTTGCTTTCTTAGAAGCTTTGTTTTAGGAAATTCAAAATCATAAATCCTCTGAGTTTGTGTTGTGACTAGAGTTAGTCATAGATTGAAGTCTTTGTAACTAGTGAGTGACAAAGTGGCTTGTAGTAAGTGTATTACAAGTTAGTGAGGTTGAAGTCTTTGTAATAGAGTCATTACAAAGTGTCTTGTAATAGTGTAGTTACAAGTTAGTGAAGTTGAAATCCTACCAGTGTAGGTCGTGGTTTTTTTCCCCTTGAGTTGGGATTACTGTTTCAGTAGTTAGCACTGAGGGAACTGATATAGGACCAGGTCTCTATACAGTTGGTGGACTCATATAAACTATCAATGTCTCCCCCTTAAGAAATAATAGGGTTAGAACCCCCTTTTATACATGTTGAAGGCGTGCAGGGTCGAAGCTACCAAGTCCTAGCCGAATTAGGATGCAATCCTCCCTTAGCCGTCTCGCCCGGACACCGAAAGTTTTCCACTTCTGTGCTACTCTTCCATTGGCGTTTTGTTTGTGCCAAGCGCCAATCTGGGCACCAAAATGATACTCCCTCCTTCTTCTATTTTTTATTTCAATTTGCATGAAAGCTTTCCAAATCACTTCAAATTGACTCCTACACATATAAACACCATTTTTAAGCTTGAGTCACAAATATTTAAACCAAAGTTAACAAGATTGAGTTATAGTGCAAGGTAAATTACTTGCAAAAATATGGATTTTTATCCTAACACTAGTAATCAACTTGCATCAATTAGGTCTTATCGTGGTACTGAATTTTAGAATGCTAAATTTTCTAAATTTTGTGATGAACATAGAATAAATCATAATTTTTCTGCTTCTGGAACTACATAACAAAATGGATTAGTTGAAATAAAGAATAGAACATTGGAGGAAATAGCTAGGACTATGCTACTTGCTAGTAAATTGCCTCATAGCTTCTGGGCAGAAGCTATGAACACTGCATGCTACATCATATATAGGTGCATGAATAGAACACT
Source organism: Nicotiana knightiana (assembly GCA_005239525.1). Taxonomy (NCBI): domain Eukaryota; kingdom Viridiplantae; phylum Streptophyta; class Magnoliopsida; order Solanales; family Solanaceae; genus Nicotiana; species Nicotiana knightiana. Next base: position 10,348 of record ML390049.1, on the reverse strand, counting down.
TGTTGAGAAGATTCCCTATGAGTTACTTAAAGTGAGAACGCCAAATATATCCCACTTTAGGGCATTTGGATGCAAGTTCATTGTGCACAATAATTAAAAATACTCCATAGTTAAGTTTCATCCCAGAAGTGATGAGGGAGTAATCTTGTGATATTATTCACATAGTAAAGCTTAAAATATTTATAATAAAAGAACTATGTGTGTAGAAAAAAGTGTACATGTTATTTGAAGAAACTAACATTCTCTCTGAGAGGCAGGACCGTATGATGAAGAAATTGATGGGCTAGTAAGAAACTTAACTAAAGCAATATTTCAACCTGAAGCTGCACCAGAGGAAGGAGTAGGTTCTTCTGCCCAGGGCAACCTGACTAGGGGAACTAAACCGAAAGGAACTGATGCTCAAATCTTGAGGGAACCTGTCCATGAACCTATTCCACAACCACAAGACATTGAAGGAACATCTAGAGATAACCAACTGGTTGTGAAACCTTACTAGTATCAAAGTTCTCATCCCATTGGGAACATAATCACTTATCCAAGCTCTAGAATCAAAACATAATCTTCTTTGAGATTTTGATGCTTTTTTATCTTATTGAACCTAAAAATGTTTCTGAGGATTTGCAGGATGCCAATTGGGTGAATGCAATGCATGATGAATTCAACCAATTTGAGAGAAGTCAAATTTGGCATCTGGTACCAAGAACCAAGGACAGATCTGTGATTGGCTCTAAATGGATCTTCAGAAACAAACTTGATAAATATGGAACAATTACAAGGAACAAGACAATAATCGTGGTTCAAGGATATAGTCAAGAGGAGGTCATAAACTATGATGAGACTTTTGTTTCGGTTGTAAGATTGGAAGAAATTAGACTCCTTATAACCTTTGTTGCTTACATGGAATTCACTCTCCATCAGATGGATGTCAAGAGTGCCTTCCTCAATGGCGTTCGAAAAGAAGAAGTTTTTGTCAAGCAACCTCTTGGCTTTGAGAGCAAGGAATGTACTGATCATGTGTACAAGCTTAACAAGGAACTTTTTGGGCTCAAGCAGGCTCCAAGATAATTGTATGGATGATTGTCTAAATTCTTACTTGAGCATGGCTACAAGAGAGGAAAATTGACAATACTTCGTTCTTGAAAGATAAAGGCAAAGATCTCTTGGTAGTTCAGATATATGTTGATGATATAATCTTTGGAGCAACTACAAACATGTTAAGTAAAGAATATGCTAAGCTAATGGGGAGTGAATTTGAAATGAGTATGATGGGTGGGATTATTTTCTTTTTAGGCTTAAAAATTAATAAAAATTCAAATGGAACTATGATCCATCATCATCAGTATGTGAAAGAGTTACTTAAAAGGTTTAAAATGGAAGGTTATTGACACTCCTCTAACAACAACTACAAAATTAGATTTGGATGAACCTGATTCATCTGTTGATTAGAAGATGTATGGGGAAATGATTGGCTCTTTGTTATATCTTACTGCTAGTAAACCTAACATTGTTTTCAGCGTAGGACTTTGTGCTAAATTGCAAGAAAATGTAAAGGAGTCTCACTTGACGGTTGTCAAGAGGATCTTGAGATACCTAAAGGAACCACTAATCTCTGTCTATGGTATCCAAAAGGTATTAATTTCAGCTTAGTGGGATATGCTGATGCTGATTATGTAGGTTTTCTTGTTGATAGAAAGAACACTTTAGGTATGGCACACTTTCTTGGCTTATGTCTTGTGTCTTGGGCCACCAAAAAGAAAAATTTTGTGGCATTGTCTACTACTAAAGCTGAGTATCTGCCTGTTGCCTCATGTTGTGCTTAATTGTTCTGATTCAAACAACAATTTATGGACTTTGGAATTTGACGTAGGTTGTATCCCCATTTTTTTTGACAACACTAGTGCAATTAGTATGTCCAAGAACCCGGTTCATCAAAAAAAATTTAAGCAAATAGATTTTAGACATCACTTTTTGAGGAAAAACTATGAGAAATATTTGATCATTATGGAAATTATTGCTACTGACAAGCAAATAACTGACATCTTCACAAACAGTCTAAGTAAAGATCACTTTGAAAGGAATGTGTGGGAATTAGGAATGATTAAGATCACCTAAAAGGAACCAGTTCAAACTCAGTAATTGATTAGATAATTTTTGAATTTTGTAAATAATAAGATTAGATATTTCCCAGTCTCATACTTTCATTAAGTATAATCTTGTGTATGTTCTAAAATGTCTTATAGAACTATAATGATATTACCCTTATTTTCTTGAAAAATTCAGTCTTACAAAAGAGAACGTTCAATAAAGAACCTGGTTCATCAAAATTATAAGGAATGTATTCTCCACTCCGCATATATTGGAATAATTGTATTTGGATCATGATCTAAAAGAGTCCTACTTAATCTTAACCTCCTTTTTGAACAAATTAGTTACCAAAACAGTTTCACAAAAAAGAAGCCCACACGCCATAATTCCCTAAATATTTGGGGAAGAGTCCAACGTCTCTTCAAAAAGACACTCCCAAATTGATTAGACTTCTAATGCTACCGCTACACACTTCATTTCTCCCTCTTTAAATTGATATACCTTACCTGTTTCTTCACTCCTAATCTTTGAATATTAACGACTCCAAACTCTCTCAACCTTCTCTCATTTCTTCTACACTCATCTAATGGCCAACCCATCTAAAAATCCATTGATGACTGAGAACCCTTCTTCACCTCCCAAAGTACCACCCACACCTTCAACCACCCCTAGTCCCAAGAAAGAACATGTAAATATGATTGCTCATAAAGCAAAATAATTGGTAGTGAAAAAATCAAGAAAATAAATGAAAAATTGAAAGCAGGACAAACAGAGGAACCCTAGAAATTAGATGAATCCTTCAAGTTTGTAGCTGAGGGGGCAGAACTTGTTTAATCTAAAACAGAACAAGTAACTTACTAGGCTAAAAATCTCATATGATGTTTCTCTGATATGGTTGAAAACCGGGAAAAAGGTTTGTTCTTGTTGGTACTACAGCAAGATTCGAGTCTGAGTCGACTAAAATTGGTTGTAAAATTAAAAAAGGAAAAAAAAGAGAGAGTGAGGGTGGAACATGAGATGTGAGGGGAAAGGGAGAAGAAGGAGTGGTTGAATCTTCACTCACTCCTGTTGGTTTGACTGAAAAACATGGGCAATGATGATATGGAATAAGGAGGATGTTGAGGAAGAAGGAAGTTTAAGAGATGAAAGAGGCAGTGGGTCTGGAGATGCTAGAGCAGCGGAGGGGCTGGTTACGCTAAGTAAGTGGTTCCAAGAACATGTTCCATCTGAGAAGGAATCCCTCCATGAACTTTAGAAACGGTGTATGATAGCTATAATCCGAAGAAGAAGAAGAGTCCAGTAGTTAAACTCCCTCGTACTGCTATGGTAGGGAAAAATCGAAAGGATGTCTCTTCTATCCTTGTAGATACTCCTCCCATAAGAGGAAGAGCTACAAGGCGTCAGAGGAAGCAGAGTGAGGCTGACTTGGAAAGGTCCCTAGCTGAGAGTAAAATGAAAGTTGTTGCAAAAGGAATAGAAAAAGGTAGGTGAACCAAGTTAGACAATTGAGATTAAGGAGATGGATCTGGTTCTTCATGATAAACATGATGCATAATAAGTGGAGGCTATGAATCCAAGTGCTAAGAAAATAAAGACTTCCAAAAAGAAGTCCCCTACAAAGTCTGTTGATAAGAACCCTCTACCTTGGCAAAAAGAACCAGGCCTGCCAGGAAATCAAGAAAAGTGGAAGAAGAGAGTGAGGAAGAATATGAGACTGATGAATAACATGACAAGATGGTGAAGTTTGGATAAAAAATAGTTTAGAAAGGTAGACTCCTTAGATATTTGGAGGAAGGAATGGTGCTATTATTGGAGAAACTAGAATTTCAGGGCTAGAAGGACATGATCCTTCAGTTGGAAGGGAAACTAGCCTGAGCTGAAATTGTGGAGTTATTTACAAACTATGAAATCAAGAATGGAAGGATAACCAGTATAGTGAAAGGGGTGAAAGTGAGTTTTGATGACAAGAAAATAGGAGAGATTCTAGGGCTACCGGTTGAAGGGTACAATGACTACAAAATGTTAAAATGAGCTAGCCTAGAAAACCTACCAACCTCCCTTTCCATCACCAAGAAATGTGCTGACAGAGACTTAGAGCTGCAACCCAGGGCTGTCTATAGGAGTGAAATGAAACCTACCCACAAAGTGTTTTTTGAATTTTTCAACAAAGTAGTTCTGTCCAGACAAGAGAGAAGGCACATTGCTACTTTCATGGACCTGGTCCTTATTGAGTGCCTGGATAGTGGAGGCAAATCAATTAGCGGGGGTTTATAATCCAGCTTCTTGATATGATGCTGTTGGCGGCCAATTTTAACCCTCCGAAAAAAAATTAATTTATTTATATTTAATAATTACAATGAATGTTTTGAAATATTTTTAATCAATAAGACTTATTTTTACAAAATTAATTTAGTATTAGTAAATTTGAAACAAATAATTCATTGTTATAATTATAAATATATCATGCTTATTATTTTTAGATTATTAAAATTGTTTTCATATATGCCATATAGGCTTTACAATCAATTTAATAAATTACTCCTTAATTTCTAGTCAATTATATTACTGTGCTAATAATTCAGAATTAATGTTACAATTTAGAAAAAATTAGGCATTTTCATAAATAATTAATTATAATAATTGGTAGTATATTTGATAATTATAACTTTACTATATTTTAATGAAAATAATTATGTTTATTTAAATTAATTTTAAAAGGGTTAAAAGTCAAAGGGCTATGATTGCACTTCTAAAAAACATGGATTGACTATTTTAAATTAAATTTGGCCTAATATACAAACTCATGTCCGAAAATAGCCAACCCAAACATCCCCTTCAAACCTGTTGGCAATCCTTGCCATTACTTTTCAACCAATCACGACCTGCCGCGTCACTCGTCTTCCACACTCATAAAACAAACACAAATCATTTGCGCCGTCCGTTTTTGTGATCAATGACCCACGATTTTTAACTCTATTTCCCATTTAAAATTAAAACTCCTAGAGACTCAATCCTAACCGTTGGATCCCAAGAATCCAACGACCATCAAAATTTCCCATAAAAATATTTTAACCCAAAAATATTAGGACCGTTGATCTAAACGATCAATGGCCCAGATTTAACCTCCTAATCTTAACCTAGAGATGACTCCCCCATCTCCCAAACCCTAATCACTTGTCCCACAAGCCCGGCCACCTTCTTTCCCCTTTCTCTCAACCTCACAACTCAAATCAATCAAAGACCTTACACGAATTCGTGGAAGGTCATGAATCCATCCAGAGATTCATCCTTACTATCTCTTGCTTCTATGATTCTCGCTGAATGTTTCTTCTTTGACGGATTAAATTCAAAAGCCCCATTTAAAAAACCCTATGCCTAAAAGATGAAACTTCAACTCGTCCAATTTTTCCTTCGTCCTTGCAAACCTATGGAATGCATGGTTATCTCTCAAGTGTTATTAACACTATTCTTGGTCTAGAGGTCAATTGTAGCAACCTCTAGACATTGGACCTTTTATCTGGTGTTTTTTTCTTTTAACATACAATTTCCTATCTTAGGTAGAAACTATCACTGTTCTCGCCTCTGTCTTCTCTAATTTCACTCGATTTTTCTCACATCATCATTTCATCGTCACTCTCCAATACCATATTTTGAATCTGAAATCCTAAGGCTCAATGTCCACTATAAATAGAGTCCTTAAATGCACTCACAAAGAACAAATCAACTACACCTAATATTTAAGAAATTAATACACAATATAGTGTTGTTTAGGAATTTTTATAGAAGTTCAAGTTCTTAGTTAATCTCAGCTTTCCTCTCTTTTTCTGGTTCTGAGTCTGTTACTGATTGAGCTTTTGGATTCCTAAATGGCTAATTTGAATAGTCGTTTGGTTTACTACCCCAAAGGAGGTCAGTAAAAGCTCGACCTTGTTCTTCTTTTATTAGTATAAGTTGCTGAACATGAACTGTTCTACTACCTCTTGCTGAATGATGTTATTAACTATGCATTCATGCTTTGACTGTTTTATGTGTTTAATAATGACTGTTAAATAGATTCTGCGATCATGAGCTTCTTTGAGTTATTTAAATTAGAATTTTGTGTTGATCTTAATAAGCATATGATGATTCATATCTACTGTTAACTGTGAAGACAACTAAAGAACTTCTTAAATGTTCCTAATATCTAGTTTCAGGCCTCGTTGAATGTTCTATTATTATTACTATGATTGTTACTATGATTGTTACACTAATCTTGCTTGAATGTTCTTTTGAATTTCATAATGGTTCACTCAATAACCTAGACTTATACAAAGTATAAGCATGTTTAGTGGTAAAACCAAACTGTTATCTTAGTTTAGATACAATAGCTCATGACCTTTAAACCTGTTTCATCTCTTTGGCATGTTTATGTGATTCTGTTGATTTTTTAGAAGCTCATTATCGCCTGATTGAACTCATGAGTGCTTATGTGAGCATGCCCTAAGATAGTTGGATATTTTTGTCACTTTGTGTATATTCTGAGATTTCCCTACATTTAGTTTAAGCCATGAGGTGTGGATAAGATGTATTTAAGTTATAATGTAACATTTGTTGAGCCAAAGTGCTGCTGCTAAGTTCCATTATATCTGAACCTATTTCACCCCCCCTTTCCTCCCCCTCGGATCGGTTAGGGTATTCGACATTGTTGGGACAACTCGTTTCCTCTTGGGAAAAGGGATAAGGAATTGAAGAGTCGCCACCTAATGATTTTAAGGTGCGTTAGGGCACCTACTAAAGGTTATTTACAAACACATATTAAATAAACCAGAAAGAGGGTAAGGGCTTGAACTTACTTCAAGGGGAAGGTGTTAGGCACCGCTCGAAGTCCAAAACTGTGGTTCGCGGCCAAACAAGCTTGTGAATTTAGACAAGTAGCAAATAGCAATTAAAGTTTCAACAAGTAAAAGATTTTGAAAAGATTTGCAGTCTAAGCACACATATGTGCTAATGTTAAAAAGATTTAGAGTCTAGGCACACATATAAAGCTTTGAAAGAGTTATGATCTAAACACACATATGTAAGGGATAGGGGTCCTAGGTTGTTTATCCTATAGGATCACATCAATTCAGTTCCCGGTAATCACTCCTCAGAAGAGGGGCTACACGTTGCATTAGCGCACCGGTCATCATATCCATTTCTACCCTTTCCCACCCCTTAGCGATTTGTTAAATCTGTCACACCTCCTTTTCCACTACCCTCACGATTGATGAAGGGTAGTAAGGGAGTTTTTCCACTTTAAGTGACATTATTCGGATTTTGAGATTTATTTAGTTTTCAGAGTCGCCACCCGGATTTTTGACGATGCTCCGGGACATCGTATTATTTTAAAATCCCAAACCGAGGAAATTTAGACTCTGTTTTAATTTGTCTGCGACCAGAAATCCGAGTAAGGAATTCTGTTAACCCGGGAGAAGGTGTTGGGCATTCCCGAGTTCCGTGGTTCTAGCACGGTTGCTTAACTATTAATATTTGGCCTAAATTATCTGATTATTTATATATTTTAAACCCATTGTGCATTTAGCCTTTTTACTTTTTAACCGCTTTTAGTATTTATGGATTTATCTTGAAACAAGTCACGATGAGGTGCACTTGTTAGTTTTTTTTTTGTTTTCTTGGACACATTATAACTACGCCACATGAAATGCACCCGCAATTACAACATGTGATTTTTATTATAATTTGAAGTTGAAGACGGGGACATGAGTTGTCGCACCCGAGTGTAGATTACGTAGTCAAGACTATGGTCATGACGGTTTTATACTGCCTATTTGAGGCGATATTTGATTATTCCATATGTTTTCTACTTGAAGGAGCATTTTGGTTTTAAGATCAATTAGGAAGTTTATAGATTAATCTTAAAAAAATCACGATGGCGTGCATTTGTTATTTTTAAGCACACGACAAACACGTCACATGAAATGCACCCGTGCTTTCTATGTGTAGTTTTTTATTAATTGTTTAGAGTTGGGGGTCGGGGGCATGAGTTGCCTCTCCCGAGTGTAGGTTATGGTAATTCGAAAGGATACTTGATATTTTACCAAATTTCAAACTAAAGGTATCTTTCTACCCAGGGGGGGATTTGCCTAAAAGTGAAATTCATTAGTCTAAAAGACAACATATTTCGGGCTATGGCCATATTTTAGCCCAAATTAATCACTTTAGACCATCCTAGTTTGGCTATTTTTTTGTAAGAAGACTACCAGCTAGGAAAATCCAATTCGTAATCAAATCTTATGGATCTTCTCTTTCTAGTTTGGTAAATGATAGAGAGTGTGTTAATCACGGGTAGATATACATACACCTATAAGAATTATAGACACATAAATACATTATTTACTGGTCTCACTTCGAATTGGTAAGCTAAAATTACTTTATTTTTTATGGAACTTTGTAATTTCTGACGAAGAACATAGCACAGACAGTTTTACTGATTCTAAATTAACAGTTCTTGTCAATTTTTAGACAGCCTAATCACATGCTTCGAGGTTCAGAAGTGTTCACACATCGACTTCAGCAAATTTAACAGGATTCGACATGAACAAAACATAATCTACTAAATCCACTTATATTGAAACAATTGAATTTTGAAATAACCACTTCTGAAAATCCAAATGTTTACACAAGGTTTCATGTGGACTGATTTGAATACCAACTCCCTTTTTTAAACACCTATTTCTGTCCTTGAACTACTTCTAGAGAAGAAAAAAAACAGATTAAAAGTTCCAGAAAAATCGCCTCAAAATTTAGTTTGAGCACTATCAGTTGAAAGGCTAAAAAAAATGAATGTACAGTCCAGTCCTTAAATTACAAGATTCCAAAGTGCATAAATGAACGAATTACAGTTTTCTGAAGCGAAAATACAGCTTCTGTAAAAATACGTTTTTATGGGGGTCAAAGANTGACCATGAATGTGTCAGATTTTAAGCCCATAATTTCAATATTAACCTAAATCTAAATCCATATGGAGACCTGCTTGCTGAGTCTTTTCAATGAACAAGGAACACAAATAAAAGCACCTTTTATCATTAATCTAAGATTATAAATCCAACACTTTACTATTTGGACAGTGTTGAGGATATATCTTGGAGTATTGTCAAAAGATGAATCTAATCATGAAGGAGGTTAGATTCACTAGTTAATGACGCTCTTAGAAGAACAAAGCATATTCAGACCTTTTCTGGGCTAAATCTGGCCATAAAAAAAGGGTCAGATTCAGCTCCGTAGATCTCATCTTTTGTTCCTCATGACAATTATACTATAGTTTTGACTTTTTAGGCTTTTATAGAGACATAATCTGATCATTTAAAGAGATTCAGATTCCTTACTCTAGGAGGACTTTTGACTACTTATCTTATGCCCTAGCGGAGGCAACTTCATGGACATGCCACTGTTTATGCACCATTGTGGGGTGAATTTGACCATTGGAAGGTCAGCCTCATCTACCCTAGTGCTCATACTAACCTACCTAGAGACTTGCTTATTGAATCTCTCTATTGACCAAAGCGACTCAATTGAAAGCATATTTTCTGCACATTTATAGAGAGAACCTAACCATAGAGAAGGTAAGATTCTACACCATAGTGCAGCTATTTTAAGAAGTGGAACTATGATTATCAATTACATCTATATACCTCTAATCTGAAATAAAAAAAATCTTCCAGCAAAGAAACACTAACAGCAGGACTACATTTATCACACTCACAAACTCTTTATCACACCCACATGGTCACATTATATAGAACAGAAGAAAATCTTCAGATATAAAAAAAAACAAACAACTTATAGTGGACAGAAGATAAATATTTCAAATTAACTTTTCATTGAGAAACATATGAAATAGATACATACCTTTTTTAAGAGTAAAACAACAGAAAATCTGACCAAATAAAGGTCAGATACTAAAAACTGGAGATCGACACAGCAACTAACAGGCAACAAAACCAGCAGTAGAGAAACCCAGAAAGTGAGAGCTTGAAAAAAAAAACCAGAAATTGAAGCAAGACCAGCAAGAAAAGCAGATTTCAAACGGATAAACTTTTAAAACCCAGAAAAACCAGTCAGCTACCATCCAAGCTCAAGAATATCAAGACTGAGGAAAACCATGTTTTTTCAGATATTTCTATACTTAGTCGAGTGTTCTTTTTGTATAGGATTTCGACTTTGTGTGTGGATATGAAATTTATGTGTCCAGATTTTCAACAAGGCCTCAAGTTCCAAAGAAAAG
>ML390047.1:21300-61288 GCA_005239525.1 Nicotiana knightiana | reverse complement strand
GTGTAGGTGAATTGGAAATGGAAACGGGGCTAAACGGATGCAAATACGTCGAAGAATACGAGAAAGGGGACGCCCGGACGATAGCCGGGCGACAGAGCCAAACAGCCTGACCCAGCTTGGCCTTAGCGAGGCGTTAGAGCCCTAACGCCAGGGGGTGCCTGGCGTTAGCCAGGCCTTAGAGCCCTAACGCCAGGGGCTGCCTGGCCTTACCCAGGCGTTTGGGCTGAAACGCCAGGGTCCCGGGACGGCCAGAAATCGAGTTTTGACGGGTTTTAAGTGTTTCCAAGTTAGAATAGAAGTCTTTGACACGTTTAGGGTTCATCCTAAACATATAAATAGACCCAAAAACATCACATTGAGGGACTTTTGACAGGGGGATTCGACAGAGGACTCTTGACGGAGGATTCTACTTAGTTTTTCTTCTCTTCTCTTCTTTTAGTTTTATAGTTTATTAGTTCTAGAGTATTGGGTGTTACATGAACGTTGTAGTTGAAGCTTGAATTATTCTTATTGTTTATCTTAATTGGTTTGTTTATTCAATCTTGTGCTTAATTATTCAATTGCTTGATCACAATTGAATACTATCTACGAATCTAGGGTTGAACTCGGGAGAGGGAATTCTAGATTGCATATAAGATTGGGTAGAGCAAGATCCTAACCCTTCAGGGGAGCGGATTTGCGGTTAGGGTAGAAATATACCTAATCGCCTTGCTTGGTTATTATACGGGAATTATTAATGCGTTCTGGTTAATCCTGATTCCATAGGGTGTTATCAGGTTCGGGAAGAAGGGAAAGTTGAGCCCCCCGTTCATTGGTCCTTTTGAGGTGCTATAGATGATGGGGGAGGTAGCTTATAAGCTTGCTTTGCCACCCAGTTTGTCGAGTGTGTATCCGGTATTTAATGTTTCCATGCTTCGGAAGTATGTTGGCGATCCGTCCCATGTTTTGGACTTCACCACGGTTCAGTTGGAGGGTGATATGACTTATGATGTAGAGCCGGTGGCTATTTTGGAGCGGAAGATTCGAAAGTTGAGGTCAAAGGACATAACTTCAGTGAAGGTGCAGTGGAGAGGGCAGCTTGTGGAGGAGGCCACCTAGGATACCGAGAGAAAGATGTGGAGCAGATATCCATACCCATTTGAGACTCCAGGTATGTTTCTAGACTCGTTCGAGGATGAACTTTTACTTAAGAGGGGGAGGATGTAACTACCCGGCCGGTCATTTTGAGAGTTATAGCCTCGTTTTCCCTGTTTCTGCTTCTTTATGTATTATCCAGCTATATTGTGTTGTATCGGGTTGGTTGGTTTGGTTCCAGAGTGGAACGAGACACTTAGTATCCAATTTAGAAGTTTAAGTTGGAAAAGTCAACTGGATGTTGACTTATGAGTAAACAATCTCGGATTTGGATTTTTATGGTTCGGTTAGCTTCGTTAAGTGATTTTGGACTTAGGAGCGTGTACGGAATGTAATTTGGAGGTCCGTGGTAGAAGACTTGAATTGGCGAAATTAGAAATTTGGTGATCTCCAGTCGGCAGCGGAAAATTCGATATCAGAGTCGGAATGAAATTCCAGGAGTTGGAGTAGGTTCATAGTTTCATTTGTGATGTGTGTGCAAAATTTGAGGTTATTCGGACGAGGTTTGGTAGGTTTCAGCGTCGTTTGCGGAAATTGGAAATTTAGAAGTTCTTAGGCTTGAATCTAAGGATGATTTGGTGTTTTGATGTTGTTTTGAGTGTTCCAAAGGCTCGACTTAGTTCGTATATTGATATGTGACTCATTGGTATTATTGGTTGAGGGAGGGCCTCAGGTGTGTTTCAGATGGTTAGCGGATTGGTTTTGGTGTTGGTGAGTTACTGAAAATTTGTTGGTATAGGTTTTCTAGTGTTTCCGCACCTGCGGAAAGGGAGTCACAGGTGCGAGGGTCGCAGGCACAGAAGGTGATCGAAGATGCGAAATTTTGGAAGCTGAGGAAGGAACGCAGGTGCGTAATCTTGGACGCACTTGCGAGCCCGCAGGTGCGGAGTCTGGGAGTTTAAGTGACTTGCGCAGGTGCGGATTCTTTGACCGCAGGTGCGGTCGTGCGGGTGCGAGAAAATGGCTTCAGGTGCAAAAAATCCTAGGCAGAAGGTATATATTTCACACTTCACGAATTTTAGTGCATTCTTCACTATTTCTTTTCGGATTTGAAGCTTTCGGGAGTGATTTGAAGAGGGATTCAAGGGGGTTTTCATTAAGGTAAGCTACTTGAGCCTAATACTCGTGATTATGGTAATTTTCAGTTTTTTAATCATGTAATTAGTGAAGATTTGGGGTGAAAATGAAGGGGTTAGGGCTTGGGGATTTGAGAGTTTTATTTGCGGAATTGAGGGACCAAATGAGGTCGGATTTTAATAAATTTGGTATGGTTGGAATCGTGAGTGAATGAGCTTTCTAGTTTTTTAATTTTGTCGAATCTCGAGATGTGGGCCCGGGGCCGAGTTTGAGCCGAATTCAGGATTTCTAGCTAATTTGATAGTTTTTCTTGTAGAATTCATTCCACTAGCGTATATTGATGGTAATATACTGATTTTGAATAGATTTGGTGAATTTAGAGGCCGAGTCGAGAGGTAAGAGCATCGCGGGTTAGAGATTTGACCGGTTTGAGGTAAGTAAGAACTGTAAATCTAGTCCTGAGGGTATGAAACCCCAAATTTGGTATCATACTACTATTTTGAGTTGACATACATGCTAGGTGACGGGCGTGTGGGCGTGCACCGTTTGGGATTGCAACTTGGTACATCCCATAGCAACTGTAGAGTTGCATATTTTGTTGAAATTATATAATACCTATGTGTTTTAGAAAGAGTTTCTATAAATTGGGATGAATGACATGTTTGGGCCTTGTGCCAGTGCTGTTTGACCCTTAGGGCCTTTTGTTACTATCCTCTCGCTGTTTTCGATTGAAAATCTATACTCAGTCATGGTTATACATGTTTACTGCACAAATCAATTTTATTACTCTGTTTTGATGAATATAAATATTATTTTGGGCTGAGTTCCCTGTTTTTACAGAAAAGCCCGAGTGGCAGGTGAGGTTTATGACTGATTGAGGCTGAGGGCCTGATTTGTGAGGATATTTATGGGATCAGGCTACACGCCGCATCATGTTTGATATAGGCTGAGGGCCTGAGTGATTTGTGCCATGATTTGGCTTGATATAATGATTGGGCTGAAGGAGCCCCTCCGGAGTCTGTACACACCCCCAATGAGCGCAGGTACCTACTAAGTGCGAGTGCTGAGTGTCGAGTGCTGAGTGACTAGGATGCATGAGTGATGGTGAGGTATGCTCGAGGGGCTGTTTACGAGTGACTCTGAGGCTTGGCCGAGAGGCTGTATATGAGTGATATTTTTCCCGAGGGGCTGTTTATGTTTTCATTATTTTCACTCTATTTTGCATTGAGCCTCTGTTGAAACTGTTGAAAAATGTCTTTAAATGATTTCTCACCGAAATTGAATCTTTAAACTAGATAATTTGACTCAAATACTAATTTGAAAGCAAGTTGTACTTTATTGAGATTTCATGATGTTGACTTTATGTGTTTTACTGATTGTCACTACTGCTCAGTCTTTATTTATGGTTGTTACTTACTGAGTTGGTGTACTCTCATTACTCCCTGCACCTTGTGTGCAGATCCAAGTGCTACTGGATGTGCTAGCGAGTGTTGATTTCATCCATCGCGGATCTATTGGAGCTAGTAAGGTAGTTGCATGGCAATCACAGCCCTACTGTTCTCCCTCCTATCTTCCTGTAGATGTTTTAGTTGCTTTCTAGACAATATTGGTCTTAGTATTATTAGATAGATATTGTAGATGCTCATGACTAGTGACACCCGATGTCGGGGTTTTCTTTCCACACTTTTCATTTGTTTTGAATTTCTTTATGAAGTTTACAATGAAATAGCTTGAAATTAGCTTTGAAATGAAATATCACGTTGTTTTTGGGCAATGAGTCAGCTAGCCTAGTACCACAATAGGCGCCATCACGACATGGTAGTTTTGCTCGTGACACATATGGCTAACTGACCCGAAAGCTCGGGCTTATGCAAAATATTTCGAGGTGGATAAGTTGTTTCAACACATGTGGGATGACATTGAAAGTATGGTTTTAGTTTCCTTGAGGTGATTTTTAAAGCGAGCGCAAATTTTTCTATATGGGGATACCTGGTTTCGGCCTCACCTAAGCTCCGACTAACATAATAGATAGGTAATTTCCTTCCTTGTTCTTCTCTGACCAAGACTCCACTTACCGCTATCTTCGATACTAAGTAAATATGCTCGTCTTGTTTTTGGCGTGTGAAGCAGTGGCGGGCTCGATAAGTACCATTTTAGCTCTTCCAAGTCCTGTTAGCATTCTGAAGTCCACGTGAAGCTATTCTTCTTCTTCAGTAATGAGAAGAATCGGTGACTCTTATATATGGATCTTGAAATGAATCAGCCAGGGCGGCTATGCGCCCCGTTAAACTCTGTATGGCCTTCACGTAGTCTACTACCTTGATGTCCTCGATAGCTTGATTTCATCGGGGATGATCTCGATTCCTTGTTTAGGTACCATGAAGCCGAGAAACTTGCCTGAGCTGACCCCGAATGCACATTCTTCTGGGTTGAGCTTCATGTTGTATCTTTTCAGTATACCGAAAGTTTCTGCAAATGCTTTAAATGGTCCTGTGCTCGCAGGGACTTAACTAACATGTCATCAATATAAACCTCCATTGATTTTCCTATTTGTTCTTCGAACATCGGGTTTACCAGGCGTTGTTAAGTTCCACCAATATTTTTTAGTCTGAATGGCATTATATTATAACAGTATGTGTCGTACTTAGTGATAAATGAGGTCTTTTCCCGATCTTCCGGGTTCATCAGTATTTGGTTGTACCTAGAATAGGCATCAGGAAAATTGAGAATCTCATGGCTGGCCGTGGCATCGATCATTCGATCGATATTGGGAAAAGGAAAAGAATCCTTGGGACATGCTTTATTCAGGTCTTTGTAATCTACACACATTCTAAGTTTATTTCCCTTCTTAGGGACTACCACTACGTTCTCTAACCATTCGGGATACTTTACCTCCCGAATGGATTCTATTTTAAGAAGTTTGGTTACCTCGTCTTTGATGAAAGCATGTTTGACCTCGAACTGGGGTCTTCTTTTTTGCTTTACCGTATGGAACTTCGGATCCAGGATTAGCTTATGATTGGTGATTTTTGGTGGAATCCTGTCCTATCGAGATGGGACCAAGCAAAGGAATTCATGTTAGTTTTTTAAGGAATTGAATAAGTTTTCCCCTGAGCTCATGAGCTAGCCTCATGCCTAGGATACCTTTCGTTCGGGATGATGTTAGATCAATTTGATTTGTTCCAACTCTTTTACTGTCGACTTGGTGGCGTCGGAATCATCAAGGACTATGAAGGATTGAGGGAGCCCATAGTCATCATCCTATTCAATCCCCTGTTTCTCTAATTGGGTCGAGATCGGTGTCTGTGGTTGCTATTTGGCCTCCTATTTTTCCATTTGAATCCGGCCCTTTTGTTGATGAGAGTGTCGATATTGGTATCACTTCGTCGATTTCAAACATTTCCTTTGCGGCGGGTTCTCCCCATAGATCGTTTGACTCCCTCTGGTGTGGGGAATTTCAGAACCTGGTAAAGGGTCGAAGGTACTGCCCTCATGTTATGGATCCTTGGCCTTTCGAACAGAACGTTATACCTCATGTCGGCCTCGATCACATAGAACTTCATCTCTTGATGGTCCCGCCCATGTTCATAGGCGTAGTTATTTCATCTTTGGTGGTCTCGCATGCCATGTTGAAGCCGTTAAGTACTCGGGACGTGGGCACAACTTGATCCTGTAGACCGAGCTGTTCTACAACCATCGATCGAATGATGTTGGCCGAGATACCTGAATCAATCAAAACACGTTTAACTTGAGCCTTATTCATAAGTACAGCCATTACCAGTGCGTCGTTATAGGGTTGTAAGATCCGCTCCACATCCTCATCACTGAAAGACAAAGTTCCTTCTAGTACATAATCCCGAGTTTGCTTCTCCCTTGTGATCGACACCTTGGTGCATTTAAATACCGGTCCTTGAGGAATATCGACCCCTCAAACAATCATGTGGATCATGTGTTGTGTCTCTTCTTGCTCGTTCTGTCTATATGAATCTCTGTTTCTGAAGTGGTTTTTAGCCCGATCGCTTAAGAATTTCTGGAGGTTCCCCTCGTTGAACAATCGGGCTATTTCCTCCCTTAACTGTCTGCAATCTTCTGTTCTATGGCCATGGGTGCCATGATACTTGCACATTTGATTAGGATTTCTCTTGGTTGGGTCGGTCGGGTCGGTTTGCAGAGGTCGAGGCCATCTAGTATCTTTGATGCGTCT
This sequence comes from Nicotiana knightiana, assembly GCA_005239525.1. Classification (NCBI taxonomy): domain Eukaryota; kingdom Viridiplantae; phylum Streptophyta; class Magnoliopsida; order Solanales; family Solanaceae; genus Nicotiana; species Nicotiana knightiana. The sequence goes on along the minus strand of ML390047.1, from coordinate 54,873 downwards.
GATGGCTGATAATATAGCTGATGCATCAATGTTGAAGTTATATTCCGACAGCCGTGGTGCTTCTTTGAGCTATACATTTCTGTCAAAACCGTTCTTGCTCATAAGCCCTCGAGAGCTCTAACCTCGATCATTTCTCCCTTCACCTCGAATGGGATTGCGTCCAGTTCCATTTTTTCTCCGATCTCCATTATATGGTTGGTAACGATCCCTGTTTTCCTGTAGTTCCCCATCAATATTCCTTTTGACTGTGTCGACGCGCCTGGTAGGATAGACGAACCCGGAAGGAGCCCCCAACTGATCATCTTCGACCCTAATCTTCGACTGATACCGACAATGCACATCGGCCCAGGTGACAACTAGGTATTCGATCATGTTTTGCTTTAGATGTTGTGAAGCCAGCGAGCTTCATACGTTTAATCCTTGGGTGAAGTACTGAACAGCCCAATCATCGACAACCGGAGGTAGATCCATACGTTCCATCTGGAACCGAGACACAAATTCTCTGAGCATCTCGTTATCTTTCTGCTTTAATTTGAAGAGGTCTGACTTCCTATTCTCTACCTTTATAGCTCCGGTGTGTGCTTTAACGAAGGAATCTGCAAGCATGGAAAAATAATCAATGGAGTCCCCGAATTTCTTCAACAATACGGACTTGATCTCATCGTCCCCCAGATTGTTCCCCTTAATTGCACATATGTAAGAAGTGACTTTCTCATTGGGGCTTGTTGTTCCATTATACTTGGGAATTTTTGGCATGCAAAACTTCTTGGGAATTGGTTTGGGAGCCGCGCTTGGGGGCAATGGATTCTGCACAAACTTCTTTGAATCCAAGCCCTTTAAAATCGGTGGTGCCTCCGAAATTTTATCAACTCTGAAGTTATACGATTCCACCTTCTTGTCATTTGCCTCAATCTTCTTTTCGCCCGATTCAATGTCAAGAAGATCAAACGAAAATGAATCAGGGACCGATCCCGCTATCATGAAGATGCTCGAGAAGCTGACAAAGCGAACCGTTCGGCTCTATGAACAATTTATTGCGATGGCTCGGGCTCGACTCTACTCGGTGCATGGCTCTGATTTTGGAGTTTTGCTATTGCAGTTTGTTGAGCCTACACCATTTCGAATATCACTCGAAGGCTGATCCTGCCTTCTTCGCCACCCTGTGCGTTCTGACCGGCTAATCGAACGTCCCCGCTGACGCTATTCTCGGGGTCGACGGCCAGGTTTGCATTAATGGAAACATGGGAACTGACATCAATTGTGTCTACAGACGGGACTCCATCGAGGTCAACTGGAGGTACTTCGTTCCCTGGGGCGGCTACGTTGTCGTTCTCGCCGTGAAAACTGAGGCCATTGTCTATGTGCGTGGGTGCTGCTTGAGAGTTCGACATGCTGATCCTGGAATCAAAGATACTCACAAGAACAAATATAAAATAGTGTGTGTTACGAAAGTTAGTACCAGGCAATCGCTATTATCCTTGGCCTCACGGTGGGCGCCAAATTGTTTACCCTAAATACAGATAACAATTGAATTTATATGTGATTTTAAGGACATATGATTTCGCTTGGCACAAACTGAGAGAATATGCAAATTGATAGTAAAATTAACTGTAAAGAAAGATAAAGCAAACCAAATGAGACATGCAACATTGGCTCTCGAGACAGGTCGTCCTCGAACAGTTTCGTACAAATGTCAAGTCACTTTAGGGTTGTCTAATAATATTCTTTTTTTTTTTTTAACAAAATCAGTATATAGAGCTTAAATCCTCTAAAAACAAAATATGTTTCAAGATAGTGCAATAGCAGGTATTTAACCATGCTCAAATAATCCACATTTTATGCCTCACACATGGAAGAGAAAGAGGCCAGAATAAGAATATGGGCTTTACTTGATACTCTTCATCAGATACAATCCTAGGCTAGCTAACATATGATTACACTTCTTTGGGGCAAGTGCACATATAGCCTTTTTCAGGGATACTATTTAGTGATTAGCCAATATTTATTTTTGTCCTGAAATTTTAAACTAAAAAACTTAATTTCAGGACAATTCAGGATATTTTTGTCCTGAAAAATTGAATTGAAAAACTGAAATTTATGACGTACTGACTAATTCCTAAATAGTAACCTTTTAAAGTGGTTACCCGGTATCATTTCTACCTTTTTATAATCACAAAATTGCACCTTATTGTGGCAGGAGAGGCCCCAATTCATGGTGGCCCATGAGTTTAGGACCAAGCCCTTCCTTATAAAGACCAGAAATAATAACTGCTACTTATATAAGAGAAAAAGATCTCTTAACAGTCTGCAAAGTCAGGAACAAATCATACATATAAGGTAAGAATTATTCAAAGATCATACAAGGAGATAGCATCTCATATTTTCAATCAAAGTGTTTGCACTTAATAGCGCCTACTCCCCCAGCCCCCAACCCAAAAACCGAATATTCAGATCTTGAACGACATAACATCGGATGCTCAACATATTGTAAACCAAGAGTCGGAATGAATGCAAATTATATATGGTATAAAGAAAATGGCTCTTGTTTAACTCAATACAAAAAGATAAATCATGAGATGAGAATTATCCAAAATAGCATATTTTTAAGCAAATGTATATATGAAGACAACAGCACATTCCTAAACAATGTCGGACATTTAACCCCTTGTTGTGGAAATTCAGTATAGAGTTTCAATTTATGCAGCAATGGTGTGGACCAGGATATATAGAGTTCTTAAAGAATTATTTTACTTTATTACTATTATTATTATTGATATTATGAATAAAGTTAGACCATGGTATAGGCATGTAAATTTTATTAGGTCAAATAAATATTATGGGCTAATATAATTGAATTAATTATATAAATCCGATACATATGTTAAATAAAGGAAATTTTACCTCCTATAGTAAAGGTATACACCCTATCTATTATAAATCAAAATTATTTTAAAATATTATTTTCTATAGCTATCTTTTATATTTTATAGCAAAATAAGTATTTATGGTATATACTACATTGAGGCATGAAATACGCTATTATGTTTTTCCTCTCTCTTAGACAGCTGGACAAACCTATTTTTTAAGGTGATTGTCGTTACTGTATTCATGAATACATGGCGGAATACATGTGAATACATGCGCATATAGCTGGACTGCCCTGATTTTAGGCGCTTTTTACTGTTGTATTCAAAAAAACAACAGCGCGAATACATGTGAATACATGCGCGTACAGCTAGAATGCCCCTGATTTTAGGCGCTTTTTACTCCTGTACTGCCCTAACAAATGAATAGTAGCTATAGTAAGTAATTATGTATACGATAGCTATAAGAAGTTAATAGTCACTAAACAATAGTGATTTCTGAAAATTCCTCCTAAGATAATTAGGTCCAAACCTATTGGGATAAAATGATGAGACACTTTATTAAACCCAAGATATCATCTTCTTAGAGGCCCAGTTTAGTGTCATATGACGTGGCATGCCAAGTCATACAGAAGAACCAATAGGATCATGCCACGTGTCAAAATGACAAGGCATGCCAAGTCACATTAAAAGGCCAATGAAACTGCGCTACGTGTGCAAGTGACATGTTCTGGCCAATCAAATGCGGCCTTGTCACACTTCAATTTGATTGATGGGAAAAGTTTGTTCATATCATAACTCTTCCCTCGCACAACTATAAATAGGAGTCTTCATAACTCAAAAAAGACACTAGAAGTTATAGCAAGAAGCAAGAACGAATAACAAATCAAGTTCAAGCTCAAGAACGAAGAACAAATCAAGTTGAAGTTCAAGCAATCAAGCTCAAGCTCAAGAACAAGATCATTATTCGTGGCAACAACTAAATATTCAAGATCGAGTTCAAAAACCCTTGTTACTATTGAAAAGAAGAATTAGAGGATCAATAGAGATTGTACACTAATATTATTTGAAATCAAATACTATGAGTGTTACGATATTTTTCAACCTTAATGTTATTTTCTCGACGAAATTTATTATCTGCACATGGGTTTATTCCATCAGATGCAAATGAACACATGATTCTTATTTTAGTGAACTAAAAAGCAAGTACGATGTTAACGTTCTACAATCATGTTGTAGGTTAGCAAAATCTTTATCTATTTAATGGAAATATTTTATTTAATTTTTGTTCTTTTCTATTCTTTTTTTCCCCGTGTTTTTTTATATTCCTTGAAAACTAAAGTACTTGACATTTGAAAAGGGAAAAAGTTGATATCCCTAAGTATGATTATCCAGATAAAAAGAGTATGATTACGGAGAAATCTTTTCATCAGGACGATGACAAGTTTAATAATATGGATTAACATGTAGGTCCATGAATCATTTGAAGCAATTCACGATATCACAATCCTAAATAAATCAAGCGGTTCAAACAACTCCGAAAGCTTTGGTACTGTTTAAGCATGTCTAAAAAGTATTTAAGGCTTTCTGAAGCCAATATAAATATATACGTTTTTAATTTTTCTAGAAGAGAAAATTAGTAGATCAATCCATTGTCTTCTCTTTAATTTTATGACTAGTCTTCAACAAATTTTCTTTCTTGTTTGCTCTTGATGTAATTTGCCCTGATTGATCAGGAGTTGCAGTTTACTTACGGGTTCGACAAAATTTGCTAGTTTTGTTACAAATTCTATATTCTAATTAAAACTTCACGTAATATATATAAATAATTTATTCAAAATTTAAGATTACTAATTCAGAACTATAAACTCAAAATCTTATCCCGCCTCTTTCCAAGATAATAAATCAAAAAAAGTTTTCTTGAATTATTTGTCTAACTAAACATTTAAAAGTACTCATAAAGGGTAGGCATGATAAACTGAATGATCACTGCATAAAAACTGCAGTATCTTATGATGAAAGTATAACCTATTGACTAATTAATCTGAATTTCATGCAAAAGGGCATTTCTTCGTTGTTGTTTTGCCCTTTCCTTTTTGGTGGTCAGATACTTAAGTTTCTCAGTCACTCCTACGATTTATTCACTATTAGCTACTATAGCAAGAGCTCGTAAAAGAAAGTGCCTCACACGTCACTAGTGGGCAGTCAGTGCCCCACATGTCATTAGTAGGGAAGTCAAAATTTTCATTAAGAAGTGTTAAAATATAAAAGCCAAAGGATAAATATTTATATATATATATATATATATATATATATATATATATATATATATATATATATATATATATATATATAATTGGATTTTAGTTATAATGATGAAAAATATAATTGCGTTTGGTGTAGCGACTCAAGGAAATCAATCAGAATCAAAGTAAAAAGGAAAATATCAATCAGAGATTGACTGAAGCCATGAAGAAGAAGGAATCAGCAAAGCACTGAAGTTCCGGCAAAGATAATCAATCAAAAGTTATGGATAAGCTGAAGGATGATATCAACCAGAGATTGACTGAAACCATCAAGGAGCAGGAATCAACGATAAAAAGGAAAGAAGCACTAAAGTTTCGGCAAAGACAATCAATCAAAGGCCAGTACTAGAAATCTGGTGGATTTCAAGGCTTAGAAATGGAAAGCTATCAAAGTTCACTCATCCAGGAAGAATAATGGGAATTAACCTTATTCTTGGAATGAATCAATCTGTGAGTCCTTTCAAGGATCAAATCTCTTGGGTTCGCAATCTCTCCAGATCCTAAGGCCTCCTGGAAAGTATATATATGCTCGCTCTAGACTTGAAGATATATACTTTGATCAAACCATATACCCTTTTTTTGTTCTACTTCAAACAAACATTGCAGTTCTATTAGATCTGTTGTGTAACAAGTTAGAGAAGAAAGAGAGAAAATCACTGGTGAGCCATTGTATCAAGAAAAGATGAGAGACATACAAACTAAGTAGTTAGTGTAAAACTACACCATTTCCTTTGTACTCAAGAAACTACAACAGTTGAAAGAGAACACCCTTGCAACCCAAGGGGACTGGACTAGGATTCACATTGAATTTGAACTAGTATAAAAACTCTTGTCTTTAATTCATGCACTTTAATTATGTAATTATTATTATCTCGCTCTTATCTCTNCCCCTCCCCCTCTCCCTCTTGTACTTTCGTTGGGTATCAGAGCTAGTCTCACACTTCTTTGCTTAACAGCTTGTGAGAAAAGATCATGGCAAACCAAGGAATTGTTGGAGCACTTTTTTAAGAAGGAACATCACAAGTCAGGCCACCGTATTTTAATGGACAATATTTTTCTCACTGAAAAGTGCGTATGAAAATATATGCAAAGTCATATGATGTCAAAGTTTGGTGGGTAATCAAGAAAGGGAACTATCCACTACCTGTAGTCACATAACCCCCATGCTGATCCAGAAGATATAGACGAAGATACAGACCAGCAGATGGCATATGTTCAAGTCAATGCTAAAGACAGGAATCTACTCTATAATGCAATAAGTGGAGAAGAATATGAAAAAATATCCAGTGTTGATACAACTAAAGAAATATGAAATAAACTAGAAGTCACTTATGAAGGAACCAAAAAGGTGAAAGAAACTCATATCAATACATTGGTTCATGATTACGAACTCTTCCAGATGAAAGAAGGAGAATCCATTAAAGAAATGTTTGCAAGGTTCAGCAAAATCATCAACGATCTAAAAGCTTTTGGTAAACCATATACAAGTGGTGATCAAGTTCGAAAAATTCTGAGAAGTCTCCCTACCACCTGACAGACAAAAGTAGTTGCACTTGAATCATAAGATCTAATAAACTATCATATGATGAACTTCGAGGAGATCTCATAGCATTTGAAAAGACCCACTTCAAGAAAACAAGCCAAAAAGAAAAGAAGAGAACAATTGCATTCAAGGCTACATTTGACAGGACAGACAATGACATTGACGATGATCCTGAAGCCCTCGAGGAAGAGATTGCATGGTATCAAGGAACATGGATGGTCTAATGAGAAGATACAGAAATACAAAAAGAGGAAGGATATCATCGAGGCAAACTTGGCAATACAATAGGCAGGACAAGAATCGTGGAAAATGCTACGAGTGTGGAAGATACAGACATGTACAAGCTGAATGCCAAGATCTAAAAAGAAAAGTTGCCAGAAGATTTAACAAGAACAAATCCTTTGGAAGCTAGAGTGATGGAGATGTTTCAGAACCAGAAGAAATAGCAAATTTGTGCTTCATGAAAATCCTGGAAATGACATAAACAAACTTTCAGGCTGCTTGTAGATGAAGATGTTTCAGATGACGAATGCAAGGATGAAAATGAAAATTGTTTCATGGCACTAGGTAAAACAAGCGAGGTAAGACCCTATAACTGTGAAAGATGCAATGAAATGCAGGATATTCTTGACATTACTTTAAAAGAGTCTCAAAATTTGATGAATGAACTAAAGAGACTCAATAGGGAAAAGAAAGACCGAAAACTTAAGCTTGAGGTATGTGAAATTGAAAAAGTACTTCAAGAGAAATTTCAGGAATTGCAAATGCAACTAAATGGCATGCATAAATCCACCAGTCATAGTTATGTTAAGCAAAACCAGGCGACTTACAAGTCAACTGAAAAAGGACCAACCAGAACAAAGTTTACAAGCACTAGTGGAAGATCAAAAAATGGATCACCCTCTTTATGTCACTATGTAATAAAAGTGGTCATAAATACTCTTTTTGCCGTTTTCGAAAATCAAATGTTCCAGGGTGGATTTGGAAACTCAAAGACAACCCTAATCTTAGTAATACTAACCAGCCAAGACCCAAGCATGCTTGGGTACCTAAGTGAAAATAATTGTTACATTTTGCAGGAACACCACAGAAAGAGCCGCAAAGGAAAATGGTACCTAGATAGTGTGTGTTCCAGTCATATTGCAGGTGAAAAAAACATGTTCAAAGAAGTTACTAAAATAAATGGTGGAAGTGTTAAATTTGGAGATGACTCAAAGGGAAAGATAGTTGGCACTGGCACAGTCCCATTCAATAACAACTGCGATATCACTGAAGTATATCTTGTAGATGGACTCAACTACAATCTGCTAAGTATAAGCCAACTGTGTGATTCCGGATATGAGGTTAAATTTAAGAAAATAGGTTGTGCTATTGAAGATGATTCTGGTAAAATAATCCTTCCAGGATAAAGGTATGAAAATGTTTATATTTTTGATGGTTTTGAAAATATAGATATATCTGCTAAACATCCATATCTGATGATCCATGGTTATGGCATGGGAAACTTGTTCATACAAGCATGCATCTTATAGATAAACTATCCAAACATGATTTAGTTATTTGTCTTCCCAAACTCAATTTTGCTAGAAGTCATGTGTGTGATGCATGTCAGATTGGTAAACAGACCAGGAACTCTTTTAAAATCAAAGACATTGTGTCCACATCTAAGCCTTTACAACTGCTTCATAAGGACTTGTTTGAACCTACTAGAACTGCTAGCATAGGAGGAAAACGATATGCATTTGTTATTATTGATGACTACTCACGTTTTACCTGGGTAATTTTTCTATCTCACAAAGATGAAGCTTTGAGAGTTGAACGAGAAAAAGGATATCTTATTACAACCATTCAAAGTGATCATGGAGGAGAAAGCAGAGCATTTGAAGAATTCTGCAATGATCAAGGATACACCCACAATTTCTCAACCCCAAGATCACCTCAATAGAATGAGGTAGTGGAACGGAAAAACAGAACTCTACAAGATATGGCTAGAACTATGATACTAGAATATTCATTGCTGAACCATTTCTGGGCAGAAGCAGTTAGTACATCCTACCATATTCTCAATAGATGTCTTATAAGCCCTATCTTGAAAAAAACTCCAAACGAACTGTGGAAAGGTAAATGACCCAACATAAGCTACTTCTATACTTTTGGAAGCAAGTGTTTTATCCACAATAATGGTAAGGAAAATCTTAGAAAATTTTATCCAAGAAGTGATGAAAGTATTTTTCTAGGTTATTCTATAAACAGTAGATCATTTAGAGTTTATAATAAATGCACTTTATTAGTAGAAGAATCAGTACATGTAGTATTTGCTGAAAATAACACTTTGGCCGAGAAAGGAATCATTGCAGGTGATAAAGAAAAAAATCAAGAAAAAATCCAGTCAAGCAATCTCCAAGAGTCGATTCACAGGGTAGACAACATTACAAAGTCGACTGATGAGATTAGCAACAGTCAACTAGAAGCACAGATAGAGTCGACTACTCCTACAAGAATAACACGTCCAAATGAATGGATAAGTGAACCAAAATATTCTCAGAAGTTTATCATAAGAGATCCAAGTGAAGGGATGAAAACCAGAGGAGCTCATAAAAAGAAGGCAAACTTAGATTTGATCTCCCAGATTGGACAAAATAAGATAGACGAGGCTCTTAAATATTTAAGCTAGGCTCATGCCATGCAAGAAGAACTGGATCAATTTGATAAGAACCAAGTATGGATATTAATTCCTAAGCCTGTAGACGCCACTATAATTGGAACAAAATGGGTCTTCAGAAATAAGCTCAACGAGGATGGAAAAGTCATAAGAAACAAAGCCAGATTAGTAGTTCAAGGTACTCTCAACAAGAGGGAGTCGACTATGATGAAACCTTTGCACCAGTAGCTCAACTAGAGTCAATACGAATTCTTCATGCATATGCATCTTTCAAGAAATTCATACTTTTCCAAATGGATGTCAAGAGTGCTTTCTTGAATGGTTTCATTTAGGAGGAAGTATATGTAAAACAACCTCTTGGATTTGAAGACTCAAAGTTTCCTTATCATGTTTATAAGTTAACCAAGGCACTGTATGGACTTAAACAAGCTCCATGGGCATGGTACGAAAGACTCAGTTCATTTCTACTTGATCACGGGTTTAAAAGAGGTAAAGTAAACACTACACTATTCGTTAAAAGATCTTCTGAAGGTAATATTATTATTCAAGTTTATGTTGATGATATTATTTTTGGTAGTGCTAACCCCTTGTTGTGCAAGGAATTTGCAACGCTTATGCAAAGCGAATTTAAAATGAGTATGATGGGAGAACTCACTTTGTTACTTGGATTTCAAATCCAACAATCTGAAGAAGGAACCTTTATATGCCAGACGAAATATACCAAGGAGCTAATTCAGAAATTTGGCATGAGAAATACTAAAGTTATTGGCACACCAATGAGCCCGACAACAAATCTTGATAAAGATGAAAAGGAAAATCTTGTTGATGAAACAAAATATCGTGGAATGATTGGTTCTTTACTTTATCTAAGTGCTAGTCAACCAGATATTATGTTCAGTGTTTGTAAATGCGTCAGGGTTCAGTCAGCTCTTAAGGAGTCTCATCTGACTGCAGTAAAGAGAATTATTCGTTATCTTGGAATTATTTCTCATGGACTATGGTATTCACGCTATAACAATTTTAAATTAGAAGATTTTTCAGAAGTTGATCTTGCAGGTGATAAGGAAGATAGGAAAAGCAGCAGTGGCACGTGTTAATTACAAGGAAAATCCTTGATATCTTGATAGTAAAAAATAAGGATCTGTTGTATTATCCACTACAGAGGCTGAATACATTATCATCGGACAGTGTTGTGCACAGTTACTATGGATGTCTCATCAATTGGTGATTATGCATTATTTTTTAAACCTATTCAAAATTTTTGTGATAACTCTAGTGCTATATGTCTTTCAAAGAATCCTTTGCATCACTCTAGGGCTAAGCATATAGACATCAAGCATCATTGTTGTCACGCCCCAAAATCGAATGACGAGACGGGCGCCTAACTAGATAAACCGGTCAAGCGGACCTGGATTGCCTTTCCTACCCAAACTATTTCCCCGTGTTCATAGTGTACATTTATAAGTGAAACAGCAAAATAGAATCAAAGAATGCATTTACAACATAAGTCAAATCTCCTCTTTTAACATTTTCAACATTTAATCTTCCCAAAACATACATTCTAAAATACAGCACTCCCGATACGGGATCGTGATAACAAACGAGTATGACAACTACCCCAAATACATATATAAAACCCACATAATGTCTACGGAGCCTCTAAGGATACAGAGAAGAGTATATAAACTTGCCGGAAACAAGGCCCCGGCTATACCTTAATAGAACAAAATATACAAAAGAAGATGGCATAGACCACGCATGACCCCGAAATGAAGTGGGGCTCACCAGAACTACTGAGGAGATGAAAGGAAGGCACCACTATCGGCGGACCGAGCTACCTGCTATAGAACCACCTACATCCATATAAAAAAAGTAGCTCCCCCAGCAAAAGGGAAGTTAGTACCAAGGAATAGTACTAGTATGTATGAACAAGATTTACTCTAAGTAAAATCAAACAATATACAGTTAGGAGACAGTCAAAGAAACCAAGTAAATACTGCATAGACATACAGAAAACACAAATGAGAGTTCCATGGCTTCTTATTTCAATCGTTCTCCTTTTGCGGCGCGTAACCCGATCCTACCAGACAACTCACATTCCACTCTTATTTCTTCTGTTGCGGCGTGCAACCCGATCCCACCGTACAATTCACATTCCACCCTTATTTCTTCTGTTGCGGCGTGCAACCTGATCCCACCGTACGATCATATTTGATAGCAACATCAACCAATCAATTCAATCACAAGGATTTTCATCATCAAGAATATACATTCGAAAGAACCAAATAACCATGTGAAATCAAGGCCGCAGTAATCTTTACCAAATAGTGAATCATATACGACATACCATCAACATATAGTTCAATTAGGTAAATCCACATTTCCTTTCCATTACTTGCTACACAACATTTAGCACTTAGATACATTCAATGATTTGATTCATTATCATTCCTTTCATTTTTCCGCACATCCTCTCATACCAATGTATTCAACATTTAACGAGCTTTGCACATGATAGAATAAGCACAAAGAATCACTTTTTCATAATCTCATATAGCATGGTGGCATGGAAATTAAGTAGGACAATCAGAGAACAGAATCTTACGCCTCAACACATTTGAACAATCGATTCACATATGCATAAGCTAGAAACTCATACCGAATGCTCGGACACCAACAAGGTGACTCTACGAAGATTAAAGTTAGCCATACATACCTCGAGTCGAAACTCCCCTTTAATATCTATTCTCAACCCACCGGACCTTCTATCGCCTCCAATCTAATTTACAAGATGCCATGTTTAGACTTAGAATTAGAAATCATGAACTCATTTGGGCATTTTATCAAACACTATGTGATCCCTTTGATTAATTAATCACCTTTTTAGTGGAAGGTTACTCTAACTTACACCCCTTTGCTAGATTAGGACAAATCATGAACATGCGCAAGTCTCAGTTTTTATCTTCAAGAACCAATTCATGTGTGTTCCATTTTTAACCAAAACCTGAGAATTGAATGGAAATGGAGTGGGGACTTACCTCTTATGGTGAAGAAGGTGAAGATTACTTGATAATTTCCGGGTTTGAGTAGAGATGATGGACCAACTTGGGAATATGAGGACTTCTCTCACTTCTCTCTATTTTGATCAGATAGTCTTTAAAACTGAAGGAGGGGTTTATTAAACTGGGGGTCGGATTTTAAAATTCGAAATTAGAAGCCCCGAAGCAGGTATGCGGTAAGGAATGTGATTGCATTCCTGTTATGCGGTCTGGATACCTGTTATGCGGTCGGCATACCTATTGCATAAATGGCCTTCAAGTGGGCCAAAAAGGAAAGCAGACTGCCCAGGTATGCGACCATTATGCGGTATGCATACCTGTTATGCGATCGCATAGAGCGTCACATAACTCCCTACGCAAAAATAGAGGTGCAAGAATGCGACAACTATGTGGCCCGCATTCATGAAATGCGATCGCATTATGGACCGCATAGTTGTCCTCAAAATGGACAGCAATTGTCCAGGTATGCGAACACTATGCGGTTTGCATACCTGATCTGCGATCATATAGTGGACCACAGACCCACCCAATTCTGGAAAATTTGATCTTTTAAGTCCCGGGGTACTTTTTACTCCACAAGGGTCCGTTTTAAGAATTTCTACAATTATAACCACGTGGGGACCCATTCGGGCATTATTTTTAGACTTGAAATTTTACGGGCCTTTACATCCTCCCCCACTTAGAATCATTCGTCCTCGAATGAGGATCGGGGTATCACTTAGTTAAGAGAACACAAAACATGCCAACCCCCAAACTTTTACTAACTCCGATATTTCCTGAAAATTTCGCCGGAGTTTCCTTTGTAATTAGGCCTATCTACCTGTCAGAGAGCCCCCGAAACACATTTTAACCAATTCCACACATTTTCAGTTACTCTATCAACTTGCACATAATTCGTCCATTTCAACAAGTTGCATATAATTCAATTACTTCAACAAGCCTCACATAGTTCAGTTAACTCCAAAAATTTGAACATAATTCAACTATTACAATGAGTTGCACATAATTCAGCTATTCACAACAACATATACATTTATGGCACAAAGTTTGAGAAGTCACAATAGTAGGGTAATTAGGGGAGTGGAGTGTTCTTGCACAAAATTTGACACCAATGTAATTCCTTCGAGATGACAACTTTCAAAACCACTACCGGACTTATTCAAACAAGTGGGGATATTTCTCTTTCATTTTATTTTCCGCTTCCCACGTGGCTTCTTCGACTTGTTGACTCCGCCATAATACTTTGACCGAAGTGACCTCTTTGTTTCTCAACCTACGAACTTGCCTATCAAGAATAGCAACCGGAACCTCTTCATATGACAACTTTTCATTAATTTCAATGGTCTCAACCGGCACGATGACAGATGGATCTCCAACTACCTTCTTCAGCATGGACATATGAAACACTAGGTGCACTAATGACATATCAAGGGGCAATTCCAGCCTATACGCCACCTGCCCTATCCTTTGAGCAATCCTATATGGCCCGACATACCTTGGGCTCAATTTACCTTTCTTCCCAAACCACATCACTCCTTTCATGGGAGACACCTTCAAGAATACCCAATCATCTACTTGAAACTCCAAATCTCTTCGACGAACGTCCGCATAGGATTTCTGACGACCCTGAGCAGTCTTTATCCTCTCCTGAATGACTCTAATTTTTTCCATAGTTTGGTGCACAAGATCCGGTCCTAGTAGTTCCACCTTACCAACCTCGAACCATCCAATCGGAGACCTACAACTCCTTCCATACAATGCCTCAAATGGGGCCATTTGAATACTAGAATGGAAACTGTTATTATAAGAAAATTCTATAAGCGGCAAGTGATCATCCCAGCTACCCTTGAAATCTAATACACAAGCCTGTAACATATCTTCAAGCGTGTGAATGGTCCGCTCTACCTGACCGTCCATTTGCGGGTGAAAAGCTATGCTGAGATTTACCTGCATACCCAAACCTTGCTGAAATTTCTTCCAAAAGTTAGTTGTGAACTGGGCCCCTCGATCCGAGATAATAGATACTGGAGTTCCATGGAGCCTGACTATTTCTTTGATATACAACAGAGCGTACTGTTCTACAGTATCGGTGGACTTGACTAGCAAGAAATGCACCGACTTCGTGAGCCGATCCACTATTACCTAAACTGAGTCGAACCTACGCGGAGTGCGAGTTAACCCCACCACAAAGTCCATATTGATCATTTCCTATTTCCATGTCGGTGTTCCCATAAGCTGTGCCAACCCATCGGGGCTCTGATGCTCGGCCTTCACTTGCTGACAATTTGGACACCTAGCCACAAAGTCCGCGAATCCCCTCTTCATACCATTCCACCAATAAATCTCCTTGAGATCTTGATACATCTTCGTAGAACCTGGGTGTACGGAATACCTAGAATTGTGAGACTATGCCATAACTCTCTCCCGAAGATCATCCACATCTGGAACACATAGCCTCCATCATTGCCGAGTGAAAATGATGTAGTCTTGTGATTCAGAATTGCTTCTCTCAATTGTGCCAAAGCTGGATCCCTGGATTGCTTTCCCTTGACTTCTTCTACAAGCGAAAACTTTGCTCCATTACGCACCTCGACATTCCCTTCATCTGAGGCCGAAAGACATACCCCCAGACTGGCCAACTGATAAACCTCCCGAACCAAAAGCCTCTGACCTGCTTCCAAATGAGCCAAGCTACCCATGGATTTCCGACTAAGAGCATCGGCTACCACATTTTCCTTTCCTGGATGGTACAAAATATTCATATCATAATCCTTGAGCAATTGTAACCACCTCCGCTGCCTTAAGTTCAACTCCTTCTGTTTGAATAAATACGGAAGACTCTTGTGGTCTGTGAACACGTCCACATGGACCTCATAAAGATAATGCCTCTAGATCTTCAATGCAAACACAACCACCGCGAGCGCCAAAACATGCGTCGGGTAATTCTTCTCCTGATTCTTGAGCTGCCGAGAAGCATATGCTATTACCTTACCATATTGCATCAATACACACCCAAAACGAACCCTTGAAGCATCATAATACACCACAAACCCTTATGTACCTTCTGGCAAGGTCAATACTGGCACCGAAGTCAATCTTGATTTCAATTCTTAAAAACTCTTTTCGTAAGCATCGGACCACTGAAACTCAACCGCTTTCTGTGTCAGCTTAGTCAATGGGGAGGTGAGGGTAGAGAATCCCTCCACGAACCTCCGATGATATCCATCCAAACCCAAGAAACTGCGAATCTCTGTGGGGGTCGTTGGTCTAGTCCAATCCTTTACCGCTGCAATCTTTTAAGGATCAACCTGAATCCCTTCCCTAGAAACAACATGGCCCAAAAAGGTGACTGATTCTAGCCAAAACTCAGATTTTGAAAACTTTGCATACGACTGGTGCTGATGAGGAGTCTGCAGAACTACCCTGAGGTGATTAGCATAATCTCCATGTCTTCGCGAATAAACAAGGATATTGTCAATGAAGACAATCACAAAGGAGTCAACAAACGGTTTGAAAATCCGATTCATAAGATCCATAAAAGCTGTTAGGGCGTTGGTTAGCCCAAAAGACATTACCAGAAATTCAAAGTGCCCATATCGAGTCCTGAAGGCATTCTTAGGAATATCTTGCTCCCTGATCTTTAATTGGTGATACCCAGACCGCAAATCAATCTTTAAGAAGAACTTAGCACCTTGCAACTGGTCAAACAAGTCATCTATTTGAGGCAATGGGTATTTGTTTTTTATGGTGACCTTGTTGAGCTTCCGATAATCAATACACATCTGAAGCGATCAGTCTTTCTTTCAAACAAAAAGAACCGGTGCGCCCCAAGGCGACACACTTGGCCGAATGAAATCCTTTTCTAATAGATCTTTCAATTGTTCTTTTAACTCTCTTAATTTTGTTGGCTCCATTCGGTAGGGTGGAATAGATATTGGTTGCGTATCTGGCAATACATCAATCCCTAAATCGATCTCTCTATCTGTTGGAATCCCAGGGAGCTCGTTCGAAAATACTTCAAGAAATTCATTCACAACAGGCACAGATTCGGGAGCAGGCACCTCTGAAGTGGTGTCCGCAACCCGAACCAAATGGTAGATGCACCATTTTTATCATCTTTGAGGCCTTAAGGTAGGAAATAAACCTACCTCTTGGCACAACATTATTCCCCTCCCACTCGATAACTAGTTAATTAGGAAACTCGAGCCTCATAATTCTTGTTCGGTAGTTGAGTTTATCAAAGTCTACCATTTCTAACTCAATAAGATTGGTCGTGGTATCCCGACCACGCACCATTACAACACAATTCCTATAGACTCGCACGGCTATAATAGAATCACCAACCGGAGTCAACACAGAGAACGACTCGTGAAGCTATTCGGGTTCTATCCCAAAACTTGAAGCAATAAATGGAGTAACATATGACAAAGAAGACATGGGATCAATAAGAGCATAAACATCATGTGACTGAACAGTCAGAATACCTATGACAATATCTGTAAAAGCCTCTGCACTCTGGCGAACACTCAAAGCATAGAACCGACTGTGTCCCCCTTGACCCCGTGCTCCACCCCTAGCTGCACCGCGCCCTACTGGAGCTGGAGGGCCGCGGGCTGGAGGGCGTGTTGAAGATGTAGCGCCTGAAGAACTGGATGGTTGAGCAGTGTCCCTACTCATGCCCTGAATGGGTGCACGACAGTCTCGCTGAAAAGGCCTCTTACTCCACATCTATAGCATATCGGTATGTCCAAGTAACAGGGCTCAGAATGAAACCTCCCGCACTTAGGGCATGGGGCCCTCCGCTGCTACTGGAAGCTCCCACCTGAACGACCCGACCGATGGAACCTCCTGCTGTATGAACCTGGTTCAACGCGACCTCCCTGTTGATAACTGTGCCCTGAGGGCGGTGAACTGGCTGAGGACTGAGATGGCCCTGATGACCCTCTCCCAAGGGCTGATCTCCCTCCTCCAACTGAACTCCTAGGGTTGCCCGCTGACCGGGCCCTACTACTACTCTCCCTCTCCATTCTTATCTTTAATTTTTGAGCCTCCGTAGCCTGGGAAAATCTCATAATCTTCCCGTAGTTCATATCTGAATGCAGAGCAGCTGTAGGAGCTTCATTAAAAACCAAGGGACTAAGGCCCTGTACAAATCGACGAACTCTAGACTCCATAGTAGACACCATGTGAACAGCATATTTGGACAAGTGCACGAACTCCATATGATACTCCCACAGACTCATATTTCCCTACTTAAGGACCTCAAACTCTGTAGCACGGGCTGCCATAATATCGGCAGGAAAGAAATGACCCATAAAGGCATCCACAAACTCATCCCACCTCGCCGGAGGGCTCCCCTCTCCACGGGAACTCTCCCACATCTCGAACCACGAATATGACGCTCCCTTCAGACGATAAGAAGCCGACTCAACCCTCTCTGTCTTAGTAGCCCTCATAACTCCAAGGTCTTGTACATCTCATCAATGAACCCCTGAGGATCAGCATATGGGTCGGGGCCTGTGAACTCTGGAGGGGCTAACCGCAGAAACTGGTTGACTCTGGAACCTGAAGAATCTCCTGGCTCGTTAAAGGACGTAGGGGAAGCATTTGATCTTTGGGTCTGAGAGGCCACTAACTGGGTCAACATCTGGACTGCTCTATTGAGGTCCCCATCAGAATTACTGGGACCGGAAGCTGGAGCTTGAGGTGGGTCAGGAATATCAGCGGGAAGTCATCACCCTCCACTGGGGTAGGAATAGGAATAGTCTGGCCTGGAGTGGAGGAGTCAGGCTGATTTGTGGTCGGGGAATCATTCGCACCCGCACCATCAGCTGGAGAATTTATGACCACTCCTGGGGTGGCATTGGCCTCTAGGCCGAGTCAAGCTCTCTTCTTGGGTGACATTTACTGAAAATTGGAACAATGCACGAGTTAGAGGTAGACAACCTCACCTTTCACCACATCGCACGATATAGAATAGCAATAAAATGGTACTTTCCTAAATGTCCATGCAGCCCCTAATTATAGATGTGGTCGACAACACACCAATAAGAAGGGCTCTAATAGACACGGCTCCGAAAAATCTTAGGATACTTTTAAAACCTGGGGATCTGATAACAAGTTTGTCATGCCCCAAAATCGAGGGACGAGTCCGGCGCCTAACCGGATGAACACGGTCAAGCGGACCTGGATTGCCTTTCCTACCCAACGTATTTCCCCGTGTTCATAATGTACATTTATAAGTGAAACAGCAAAATAGAATCAAATCATGGGTTTACAACATAAGTCAAATCTCCTCTTTTAACATTTTTAACATTTAATATTCCCAAAACATACATTCTAAAATATAACACTCCCGATACAGGATCGTGATTACAACCGAGTATGAAAACTACCCCAAATACATATATACAACCCACATAATGTCTCAGAGCCTCTAAAGATACGGAGAAGAGTATATAAACTTGCCGACAACAAGGCCCCGACTATACCTTAACAGAACAAAATATACAAAAGAAGATGGCATAGACCACGCACGACCCCGAAAGGAAGTGGGGCTCACCAGAACTGTTGAGGAGATGAAAGGAAAGCACCACTATCGGCGGACCGAGCTACCTGATATAGAACCACCTACATCCATATAAACAATGTAGCTCCCCCAGCAAAAGGGACGTTAGTACCATAGAATAGTACTAGTATGTATGAACAAGCTTTACTCTAAGTAAAATCAAACAATATACAGATAGGAGACAGTCAAAGAAACCAAACAAATACTGCAAAGAGATACAGAAAACACAAATAAGAGTTCCATGGTTTCTTATTTCAATCGTTCTCCTATTGCGGCGTGCAACCCGATCCTACCAGACAACTCACATTCCACCCTTATTTCTTCTGTTGTGGCGTACAACCCGATCCCACCGTGCAATTCACATTCCACCCTTATTTTTTCTGTTACGGCGTGTAACCCGATCCCACCTTACAATCATATTTTATAGCAACATCAACCAATCAATTCAATCACAAGGCTTTTCATCATCAAGAATATACATTCGAAACAACCAAATAACCATGTGAAATCAAGGCCACAGTAATCTTTACCAAACAGTGAATCAACATATAGTTCAATTAGGTAAATCCACATTTCCTTTCCATTACTTGCTACACAGCATTTAGCACTTAGATACATTCAATAATTTGATTCATTATCATTTCTTTCGTTTTGCCGCACATCCTCTCATACCAATATATTCAACATTTAACGAGATTTGCACATGATAGAATAACCACAAAGAATCACTTTTTCACAATCTCATATAGCATGGTCGCATGGAAATCAACTAGGACAATCAGAGAACAGAATCTTACCCCTCAACACATTTGAACAATCGATTCACATATGCATAGGCCAGAAACTCATACTGAATGCTCGGACACCAACAAGGTGACTCTACGAAGATTAAAGTTAGCCATACATACCTCGAGTCGAAATTCCCCTTTAATATCTATTCTCAACCCACCGGACCTTCTATCGCCTCCAATCTAATTTACAAGATTCCATGTTTAGACTTAGAAATAGAAATCATGAACTCATTTGGGAATTTTATCAAACACTATGTGATCCCTTTGGTTAATTAATCCCCTTTTTAGTGGAAGGTTACTCTAACTTACACCCCTTTGCTAGATTAGGACAAATCATGAACATGCATGCAAGTCTTAGCTTTTATCTTCAAGAACAAATTCATGTGTGTTCCATGTTTAACCAAAACCTGAGAATTGAATGGAAATGGGGTGGGGACTTACCTCTTATAGTGAAGAAGGTGAAGATTACTCGATAATTTTTGGGCCTGAGTAGAGATGATGGACCAACTTGGGGAAAATGAGGACTTCTCTCACTAGAACCCACTCTCACTTCTCTCTATTTTGATCAGGTATTCTTTAAAACTGAAGGGGAGGGATGTTTTATTAAACTGGGGGTCGGGTTTTAAAATTAGAAATTAGAAGCCCCGAAGCAGGTATGCGGTCGGGAATGCGATCGCATTCCTGTTATGTGGTCCGCATACATGTCGCATAAATGGCCTTCAGATGGGCCAAAAAGGAAAGCAGACTGCCCAGGTATGCGACCATTATGCGGTCCGCATACCTGTTATGTGATCACATAGAGCGTCGCATAACTCCCTCCGCAAGAATGAGACAACTATGCAGCCCGTATTCGTAAAATGTGATCGGATTATGGGCCACATAGCTATCCTCAAAGTGGACAACAACTATCCAGGTATGCGACCACTATGCGTTCCGCATACCTGATCTGCGATCGCATAGTGGACCGCAGACCTGCACAATTCTGAAAAATTTTATCTTTTAAGTCTCGGGGTACTTTTTACTCCACAAGGGTCCGTTTTAAGAATTTCTACAGTTATAACCACGTGGGGATCCATTCGGTCATTGTTTTTGGACTTGAAATTTTACGGGTCTTTACAATTTTATTACAGATCATGTTATTAAATGAGATATAGAATTGTCATTAGGTAGCACTACTGATTAATTAGCTGATATTTTTACCAAGCCTCTACTAGAAGATAGATTTTTTCTTTTAAAATATCTACTTGACATTATTTATTTTAATCTCAAAAATTTTGACGTATTTGTCTTTTTAAATTCTTATATGACTAATGTTCAAATTTTGTTTGTGTGTAATCATTTATGTACCTCCTCTGTTTTTCCCTCTCTTTTCACATCAATCGCAACTTTCAATAAAGGAAAACCATTCATCATGACTCTTCACTAACACCTTTTCCTTTCATATACTCAACCGTCAATATTTCCTTCTTAATCTCTGAACCCTTTTTCTCTGACTTCATCGTCTCCATCTTTCAGTATCCCTCTTTAGAAACCCCTCAAATCTTCTCAAAATAGTTTATCCTATGGCTAATCAAAAAACCCTTCTGCCTCCACTACTCGGTCCAGAGGAAAACCCTCTTCTCAGCCCCCAGAATCCGTAGACATAGGATCTGACCACTCCGAAGTTTTTCCCTCTTCCTAGGTAGAACTTTCAGACTACTCTCACTTAGGAGAAAAAGCTCTAGGAAAAAGGCCCTGGAAGATCCTCCTAAATCCCTTACTCCTAAGGAATCCAGAGTAGACCTCTCAAGCTCCCTAGAATCATACCTCAATTTTGGGATTCCCCAAACATGGATTTTTTTCTTGCCCTGAAAGACAAGACCATTGCTCATGGCAGAATTGTTGATCTTGACGTCATGGAAACCCTCAACTGTAAGGTAAAGGATATTTTTGTCTTTGAAGGTTGGTCAAAGTTTCTCTCGTTACCTCCTCCTAGAGTCTCTGGACCTTTACTGAGAATGTTTTATGCAAATCTTCGCTCTAGTAAGCCTGATAGGTTAGAATCCTTAGTTCTGGGTAAGCACATTGTTCTTGGTTATGCTACGTTTGACTCAATTTTCTAGTGTAAGTGCGCTAGTTTTCCAATGCTTTTTAAAAACTCTTGGCTTGATGACTTTCAAATTTCCTTTGATAAAGTAAAATGTTGTATTGCTGAGTGCCCCTCTGATTCTCTCCCAAACCAGTTAGGTCCAAATGATGTTAGTTTTGAAATCGTGTCTTAGCCCACATTGTTGCAATCACTCTTCTTCCTCGAACTGGATCATTCTCTACCTTCTCAAAGAGACACTTTTCTTGTTTATTGACTTGTGACCAAACTCAAGATTAAGTTATCCTCCCTGATGAACAAAGTCAACCCTTAATTGTCTTGTGACTAAACTCAAGATCCACAACGACTTGCATGAAAGTGTGAGCTTCCTTGATGAACAAAGTCAACCCTTGAAGCTCAAGTGTCACATTAGAACCATTTGTGCTTAAATTGTCAAATCATAGGCTTCTTAATGATTCATGAGTGTGTGAGTAATTTTTGATCCAAATTGATTTGTGTTTTGACTCAACTTAGTCCAGCCAAAATATCATATTTTTTAATGGAGTTGAGAATTGTCTTAATTGCTTGAGGACAAGCAAAAGCTTAAGTTTTAGGGAATTGATAAGTAGGGATTTTGACCGCTTATTTTCTCTCTTTTACTTGTCTTTTGGCACAAAAATGCTTAAAAGGATCCCGAGAACTAATGAAATGAGCTTTCTTGCAGGAATATTGGGAAACGAGCAAAAGAAGTGAAAATCAAATAAAAAAGGAGTCAAAATTAGACATGGACCAAAACAAGGCAAGAAAGGCTTACAGTGCGGTCCACACAATATTTTGTGCGTGTCGCAAACAATGAGGGATCCCTGTCAAAGTAGCTTCAGAGTATGCGAACCGCATAATTTTGGTGCGGCCGCAGAAGAGAGATTAAGAGAGTTGGAATTTTGCGTAATTGAAGGTATGTGGACCGCACTAATATTGTGCGACCGCAAGAGCAAAAGTGCGGCCGCACTCACTAATATGCGGACTGCAAGATTATTGTGCGGCCGCAGAAGCCAACATGAGGCCGCACTCACAAATGTGTGATCCGTAGAAGTAGGTCCAAGTCCAAGCCCAAGCCAAGTGTGTGGCCTGCTCTCACAAATGTGCGGTCCGCACAACTAGATGAAGTACAGTCGCATCCCATTTTTATGCGACCGGAGAAGGCCC
Source organism: Nicotiana knightiana (assembly GCA_005239525.1). Classification (NCBI taxonomy): domain Eukaryota; kingdom Viridiplantae; phylum Streptophyta; class Magnoliopsida; order Solanales; family Solanaceae; genus Nicotiana; species Nicotiana knightiana. The sequence goes on along the minus strand of ML390047.1, from coordinate 31,809 downwards.
GGTTGACCAGTCAAGATCAGAGTGCGGACCATACTCAGAATTATGCGGTCGCACAACCTCCGTAGGGGCATTTTTATCAGATATTTTCAACTAAGTATAAATAGGACTTTTTGTCATTTTTAGGTTAAGTTTTATTTTGGGAGAGCACCCGAGCCATTTTTCTTCTGCTTTAAGTAATTTTGTACTAGATTTGTTTCCAAACATTAGATTTTCTTCTCATAATTGATTATTATGGATTCTATCTTTATTTCTTCTTTAATGTCCGCATTTTTTATGAGTGGCTAAATTTCTAGCTAAGGTTGTGACCTAACCCTAGTGTAGGTATTTAATGGGTGTTTGATTAAGGGCTTGTTTGTGATTGGGTTAGTGATATTTAGCCTAGTTCTTGTTTGAATTCAAGAATTAATGGTTGAAAACATTGATTCATGCCTAATTGACTTAGTCTCTACTTGAGAAAGAGGGACTAAGTCTAGAAAAACTTGCCTAACAAGAAATTGGGTTGAACTCAAGAAATTGATAGCCTCAATTAAAGGGTTGAATCTAGAGATAGTAAGACCCGTCTTGAGCTTTTATCACTTGTTTTGTGAAATACACGTTTGGACTTGAGAAAGCCAAATTGGGCAAAATCACTCAAACAACCGAGAGGTATAAAGTGAGTAATCCAGTGTGATTGCTATATTACAATCCTGGCCAATAAAACTTGCCCTAAAGTTTACAACCCATTAGGTAACCACCTAGGTGGAAGTCACGACCCTAGACCGTTTTATCATTTGAAAAACAACTCAAAACCAAAAATATTGTCTCTTAATTTTATAATTTCAAACAATAAAACAAGGTAGAAGTAGAACAGCAACCAATATTGTGGAAGTGTAATTTAGGTCAAAAAACATACATTCACGCTAAATATATACCTAATCCCAATTTCTAACTTCCTGTGGATTCGATCCTGACCTACGTTTGGGTTTTATTATTGCATCGACCGCCTCAATGCCTATTTGTGGTGTGAGTTTGGGCGAGATCAATTTTTGGCGCCGTTACCGGGGAGTTAAAAGGATTTATCTATATATCTAGGTTTTTGTGTGTTTTGATTTTCTTTTCTTCCGAGTCACTAATTTTTTTTTTTTGAATTTCCTATAGTTGCGAAATGGCTCTCAACATCGAGCCCATCGGGAACTTTCCATTGGGGGAGAAGGTGGACGAAGACCAAGGAGATGAAATTCATCCCGAACCTCAAGTAAACAGGCAAGGCCGACCGCCTCATGATAATGTCCCTTCCCCTCCCCCACCTTCACCAAGAGCGGCAGCGCACCGGGTGTTGCCGAACAAGGGTTATGCTAGTGCTATAGTCCCGCCCCAAATTATGGCGAGCAACTTCTAAATCACCAACGTGATGCTTACACTACTTGAGAAATGGGGTTTCTTCACCGGGGCTCCAAACCAAAATACTTACAAGCATTTCAAGGGGTTTTTCGATACTTGTTGGGGGAGCAAGCAAGCAAATATTTCTGAGGATGCACTGCGTTTGAGGCTATTTCCCTTTTCTCTACGGGGAAAGGCATTAGACTGGTTAGAGATATTACCCAATCATTCCATCCACACTTGGGATGGGTTGGCTGAAAAGTTCATTGCCAAATTCTTCTCTCCGGGGCACACGGCTACACTAAGGAACAAAATTCTAGCATTCAGGCAAGAGCCCAATGAGCCATTGCACGATATTTGGGAAAGATATCATACCATGGTTAAAGAATGCCCAAATAATGATATGAGCGAGGCCATGATCCAATAAACCTTCTACAGGGGGATCAACACAACAAATCAGTGTGTGGTAAATCAACTCGCCAGGGGGAACTTCATGAACACGCCTTATTCCAAAGCTTGTGAAATTTTGGATGAGATGGCAGATACCTCGTCGGAGTGGCAAAGTAGGGCCATTGTTCCTCAAGCCAGCCCAAATGTCATTCACCTACACAAGTAGCTACATGATTATGGGCAAGTTATTGCAGAGTTGATAACCACAATGAACCAATTGGCCAAGGCTCAACTTCAACATGTTCAAGGACTGAAACAAATGATGTTATGGAAGGGGTGAATATGATGATGAACAAGAGACAACAAAAAGGTCAACAAAGGAAAAGCCGTCTGGAACAATTCATGCAAGATGATAGTGGGTATGACCAAGGTGATTCGTATAATGAGCAAGAAGAAGAGGTGCAATATGTCAACAATTATGAAGGTCAAAAAATCAATTCTCAAAATCAACAACAATGGAGATCACAAGGAAATCAAGGGAAGTGGAACAACTAAGGCAAGTGGGGAAATAATAATAATCAAGGCAATTGGAATAATCAAGGTAACCAAGGCAATTGGGGAGGCGATAATCAAGGTAATTGGGGTGGCAACAATCAAAGAAATTGGAGAGGCAACAATAATCAAGAGGGTTGGAACAACAATAATCAAAGGAATCAGGGGTCGAGCTTTCAAAGGCCCCCGATGTATCAACAACCAAGCGACTCGCCTTCATATCAGTCACAAGGTTCTAGCTCTTCCAATTGTGAAATGGGATGGATTGAAAATATGTTCAATGATGGAGAAAAATACCGACTCCTATGCTCAATTAGCCTCCCACAACACTTCCATCCACAATTTGGAGGTTCTACTTGGCCAAATCTCTCAAGCTTAAACACTCGTCCTAAGGGGGAACTACCTAGTGATACGGTGGTGAACCCGAAGGGTGGGAACAATACGGGGAAGCAAAGGTCATAACCACTAGAAGCAGAAGAAATGGAGTTGCAAGTACCTCAAACCAAAGAAGAGTGGTGGATGATCATGTGTTGGTTCAAGAAGATGACATGCCAAGCAATGAGGTCCAACCTACTAAAGAGGTAAGGATTCACATTGATGAAAGTGTGGAGGATACACAAGAAGAAGTGAACCCGTCTAGGGAACACGTGACTGAGATACCGAAATCAGTAGTGCAAAATTCCAAAGCACCATTGTCAAGGCCTCCTCCTCCATACCCTCAAAGACTCGCAAAGCAAACCAATTAGAACCAATTCAAGAAATTTATTTATATGATGAAGAGTTTGTCCATAAATGTACTGTTGGTTGAAGCCTTAGAACAAATTCCAGGATATGCCAATTTCATGAAGGATTTGGTAACAAAGAGGAGATCAATGAATTGTGAAAAATCAAAATGATACATAAAGTGAGTGCTATTGTGCACTCCATGGCTCCAAAATTGGAAGATCACGGTGCCTTCACAATCCCTTGCACTATTGGGAGCGCTGATTTTTCCAAAGCTTTATATGATTTGGGGGCAAGTATCAACTTGATGCCCTACTCTGTGTTCAAAACATTGGAAATTGGGAAACCAAGACCCATATCTATGAGGTTGCAAATGGCGGATTGGACTATTAAAAGGCCATTGGGGATAATTGATGATGTGTTAGTTCAGGTTGACATGTTCATCCTTCCCGCAGATTTTGTGATCCTTGATTGTGAGGTTGACTACAAGGTACCTATTATCGTGGGGAGAACTTTCCTTGCTATGGGTAAGGCCTTAGTTGATGCGGAAGCTGGTGATCTCACCTTTCGGGTGGGTGATGAAAACGTGGTGTTCCATGTATGCAAAATCAATGTGGCAACCAAATAGCAACGAAGCTTATTCGTTCGTGGATTTAGTGACCGAAGTAATTGTTGATGACACCAGTGTTGTGATGAATGTTGAGGACACCTTGGAAGCTGTGTTGCTAAATTATGATGAGGATGAAAAGGAAGCCTTTGTGGAATGTGTCAATGCTTTGCAAGGAATGGAGTCATATACTTATGAGCCCCGAAAATTATCCTTGGATCTTGAGAACCGGAAGACTCCTCCAACAAAGCCCTCAATCGAGGAGCCTCCCACCCTGGAGTTAAAGCCTTTTCCTTTACACCTCAAGTATGAGTTTCTCGGCCCATGTTCCACTTTACTTATTATTCATTCCTCGTGCTTAACTAACGTGCATGTAGACTCTACCTTGGAGGTGCTCCAAAGAAGTAAGAAAGTTATAGGTTGGACATTGGCGGATATTCGGGGTATAAGCCCCTCCTTTTGCATGCACAAAATTATTCTGGAGGAGGATGTCAAACCCTCCATGGAACATCAAAGAAGATTGAATGAAGTTATGCAAGAGGCAGTGAAGAAGGAGATCATCAAATGGTTGATTGTCGTTGGTGTTTACCCCATTTTCGATAACTCTTGGACCTCGCCGCTGCAATGTGTCCCAAAGAAAGGGGGCATGAAGGTGATAACAAATGAAGAAAATTAATTGATCACAAAAAGAACTATCATCGAGTGGAGAGTGTGCATGGACTACAGGAATCTCAATAAAGTCACTCGGAAAGACCATTTTCCGCTTCCATTTCTTGATCAAATGTTGGATAGGTTGGCCGGATGTGAATTTTATTACTTCCTTGATGGATACTATGGATACAATCAGATTCTTATTGCTCCTGAGGACCAAGAGAATACCACTTTCACTTGTACCTATGGTACTTTTTCACTCTCACAGATGCCATTCGGGTTATGCAATGCATCAGCGACTTTTCAACGGTTTATGATGGCCATCTTCACTGATATGGTGGAGGACTTTCTTGAGGTTTTCATGGACGACTTTTTCATGGTGGGGAATTCTTTTGAAGAGTGCTTAGACAAGTTATTGGCAAGATGCGAGGAAACTAACTTGGTTTTGAATTGGGAAAAATGTCATTTCATGGTCGAGGAAGGAATTGTCCTCGGTCACAAGATTTCAAAGAATAGTATTGAGGTTGATAAAGCCAAAATTGAAGTGATATCCAAACTCCCTCCCCCTATATCCGTGAAGGGAGTGAGGAGCTTTCTGGGTCATGCGGGGTTCTACCGCTGATTCATCAGGGACTTTTTTAAGGTGGTAAACCCCTTGTGCAAGCTTTTGGAGAAGGATGCCAAGTTCCATTTCAATGAAGATTGTATGAAGGCATTCGAATTAATCAAGTATAAGTTGACTAATACTCCTATTATCACCGCATCAAATTGGATCTTACCTTTTGGGCTCATGTATGATGTAAGTGATGTGGCGGTTGGAGCGGTATTGGGGCAATGTATTAACAAGATCTTCCATCCGGTCTACTATGCTAGTAAGACCATGAACGAGGCTCAAGTCAACTATACAGTAACCGAAAAAGAACTCCTTGTTATTGTCTTTGCTATGGAGAAGTTCCACCCATACTTGATCGGTACAAAGGTGATTGTTCACACCGACCATGCGGCGCTTTGATATTTGATGACCAAGAAAGATTCTAAGGCAAGATTGATGCGGTGGGTACTTTTACAAAAGTTTTATCTTGAGATTCAAGATCGCAAGGGGAGTGAAAACCAAGTGGCGGACCACTTGTCTCGGTTGGAGGAGGAGGGGAGGCCACATGATGGCCTTGATATAAATGATTCATTTCCAGGCGAGCAACTCCTATCCATCTCTATGACCGGGATGCCATAGTTCGCCGACTTGGCCAATTATCTTGTGAGTGGAATTGTACCGAATGAGTTCTCTTCAAACCAAAGGAAGAAGCTCAAATGGGACTACCTTGACTACTATTGGGATGAGCCCTATCTCTTCAGAATTAGTACCGAAGGTGTGATCCAAAGATGTGTACCAGAAGAAGAACAATTGGGAATTCTTGAGGCTTTCCACTCTTCGCCATATGGTGGTCACCATGGTAGAGCGAGAACGGCTACAAAGGTGTTAATTTGTGGATTCTATTGGCCTACTCTTTATAAGTATGCTAGCGATCTCATCAAGCGTTATGATGAATGTCAAAGGACCAGTGGGATTTCCAGGAAAAATGAGATGCTCCTCACCACCATCTTGGATATTGGAATTTTTGATGTGTGGGGCATTAATTTCATGGGTCCGTTCGTGAGCTCATGTGGAAACACTTATATATTGGTAGATGTGGATTATGTGTCAAAGTGGGTTGAAGTCGTGGCTTTTCCCAACAATGAAGCTCGGAGTGTGGTAGCATTCTTGAAAAAGAACATATGCACAAGGTTTGGTACTCCAAGGGCCATTATTAGTGATGGGGGATCGCACTTTTGCAACAAAGCGTTTGATACTTTACTCTCCAAGTATGGTGTCATTCACAAAGTGTCGACCCCCTATCATCCTCAAGCAAATGGACAGGTTAAAGTCTCCAACCGGGAGATCAAGAGCATTTTGTCAAAGACCGTGAATGCCAATCGGACGGATTGGTCGAAGAAACTTGATGATGCTCTTTGGGATTATAGGACAACTTACAAAAAACTAATTGGAATGTCTTTGTATAGGTTAGTGTTAAGTAAATCTTGTCACCTACCGGTGGAACTTGAGCACAAGGCTATGTGGGCATTGAAGAAGCTTAATCTTGAGTGGGATGTCGCCGCCAACTTAAGGGTGGAACAATTGAATGAGCTTGATGAGTTTTAGTTTCATGCATATTCAAGTTTGTCCTTGTATAAGGACAAGATGAAGTACCTCCATGACAAGTTTATCCGAAATAAAGAATTCAAAGAAGGCGATCTTGTGCTATTGTTCAATTCTCGGTTGTGGATGTTTCCGGGAAAGTTGAAATCCAAGTGGAGTATCCCATTTGAAGTTGTACATGTAACACTCTTTGGTGCTCTAGATCTGAAAAATAAGAATGATGAGGAACTTAGAGTCAATGGGCACCGGGTGAAACATTATCTTAGCAAGGTTGATGATGGCCACATTGTGGTGTTGTTTCACTTCAAGTGAATGATGGTAAACTACGTCGTGCCGCGACATTAAATCGGGCCCTTCTTGGGAGGAAACCCATGTGTTTTTTTCTTTTTCTTAGTTTTCTTCTTTATATTAGATAGGCTTTGTTTTGTGCAAACTAGTTCTTAAATGTATGCAGGGATGGGTGTGCATTGCAGGGACTGTGAAAGAAAAATTGGCTAAGTGTCACAAAAGTGCGAACCGCGCCAGAATTATGCGGCCGCACAATTTTGTGTTCGGTCACACAATTGGAAGACCAAAAATGCATTTTCTCTGAAGTTTGGCCTATCAAATTTTGTTAACAAATTGCGGTCGGACACAAAGTTGTGACACTTAGCCGAAATATACCTTAGGCCAGCCGAAATGTACCTTTTTCTAATGGAGGTGGGGATTACCATAATTGCTTGAGGACAAGCAAAAGTTCAAGTTTGGGGGAGTTGATAAGTAGGGATTTTGAACGCTTATTTGCTCTCTTTTACTTGTGTTTTAGCTCAAAAATGCTTAAAGATATCCCGAGAACTAATGAAATGAGCTTTCTTGCAGGAATATTGGGAAACGAGCCAAAAAAGTAAAAATCAACTCAAAAGGGAGTCAAAATTGGACAAGGACCAAATCAAGGCAAAAATGGCTTACAGTGCAGACCGCACAATATTGTGTGCGGACATAAATAATGAGGGATCCCTGTCAAAGTAGCTTCAGAGTATGCGTACCGCATAATTTTGGTGCGGCCACAGAAGAGAGATTAAAAGAGTCAAATTTTGAGCAATTGAAGGTATGCGGACCGCACCATTATTGTGCGATCGCAAAAGCAAAAGCATGGCCGCACTCACTAATATGTGGATCGTAGAGGAAGAGATTTAGAGAACCTTGAAGTGAAGTTGTGTTGACCGCACGATTATTGCGCGGTTGCAGAAGACAACATGCAGCCGCAGTCACAAATGTGCGGTCCGCAGAAGCAGGTCCAAGTCCCAACCCAAGTTAAGTGTGCGGCCGCACTCAGAAATGTGCAGTCCGCACAACTAGATGAAGTGTGGCCACATCCTATTTTTGTGCGACCGCAGAAGGCCCGGTTGACCATTCAAGCTCAGAGTGCGACCGCACTCAGAATTATGTGACTGCAGGGACATTTTTGTAAGAATATTTTTAGCTTAGTATAAATAGGACTTTTTGTAACTTTTAGTTTAAGTTTTGCTTTGGGAGAGCACCGGAGCCATTTTGTTTTTACTACTTTAAGTAATTTTTTACTAGACTTGTTTCCAAACATTAGATTTTCTTCCCATAATTTATTATTATGGATTCTATCTTTATTTCTTCTTTAATGTCTGCATTTTTTATGAGTGGCTAAATTCCTAGCTAGGGTTGTGACCCAACCCTAGTGTGGGTATTTAATGGGTGTTTGATTTAGGGCTTGCTTGTGATTGGGTTGGTGATATTTAGCCTAGTTCTTGTTTGAATTCAAGAATGAATGGTTGCAGACATTGATTCATGCCTAATTGACTTAGTCTCTACTTGAGAAAGAGGGACTAAGTCTAGGTAAACTTGGCTAACAAGAAATTGGGGTGAACTCAAGAAATTGATAGCCCCAATTAAAGGGTTGAATCTAGAGATAGTAAGACCTGACTTGAGCTTTTATCACTTGTTTCATGCAATACCCATTTGCATTTGAGCAATCCAAATTGGGTAAAATCACTCAAACTAACGAGAGGTATGGAGTGAGTAATCGAGTGTTATTTCTATATTACAATCCCGACCAATCAAACTTGCCCTACAGTTTACAACCCATTAGGTAACCACCTAGGTGGAAATAAAGAACCTATACCCTTTTATCATTTGAAAGACAACTCAAAAACAAACATATTGTCTCTTAGTTTTATAATTGCAAACAATAGAACAAGGTAGAAGTAGAACAACAACCAATACTGTGGAAACGTAATTTAGGTCAAAACATACATTCACGCTAAACATATACCTAATTCCAATTCTAACTACCTGTGGATTCGATCCCGACCTACGTTGAATTTTATTATTGCATCGATGGCCTCACTACATATTTGTGGTGTGAGTTTGGGCGAGATTAAAGGGCTCTTGGGTAAACAAGTAGGACGGTGAAGTCAAAAATGTTCAAACTGACTCCGAGGTCAAAACCTCTGTCTCCCTTCACAGTGTAAGTGATCTTGCTATCATCAAAAAATTGACTGCCATTGACAACAAATTGACCAACATCCAAGATCTCCTTAATGCCACTCAGTCCGCTATTGGTGACATCCACACAATTTCGAAGGAAACAGGGTCGGATGTTCCATGATAAGGGTCAGAATTCAGAGATTTGGAGAAAACGCAGTCAAAGCTTTCAAGGAAGTTCAAGACAGGATTGATGGGGTCAGCGTTGAAGTAAATGCCAGCTTTGACCGTCTAAAGGAGGCCACCTGCAACACTCTTATCTATTTCTTGTGTCACTAGTGGTGGAAATCTCAAGCAAATGTTTTTATGTTTTTATGTTTTGTTGTTTTGGACTTGATAATCAGTCGACTGGATATTTTTATGACTCTGCATGTTGATCATGCCATCTTTAGTTATATTGCATATTTTGTGGTTATAACTATATTTCATGTTTTAGTGGTATTCCCTCTTTGCTGACGTCAAAAAGGGGGAGAAAAGATATAATTTCCTGCAGGTACAACAAGACTAACATGAGTCGACTAATTGAGGGGGAGTCAACTGCACCCATTAGGGGGAGTAAACTAGAGGGAAATTAACTGGTGTTTATATATATTATTTTTGTCATCATCAAAAAGGGAGAAATTGTTAGATTTCAGTTTAAATGATGAAAAATAATATAATTGCGCTTGGTGTAGGGACTCAAAGAAATCAATCAGAATCAAAGTGAAAAAGGAAAATATCAATCGGAGATTGACTGAAACCATCAAGGAGAAGGAATCAGCGAAGCAGTGAAGTTCCGGCAAAGATAATCAATCAAAAGCTATGGATAAGCTAAAGGAAGATATCAATCAGAGATTGACTGAAGCCATGAATCAACGATAAAAAGGAAAGAAGCAATAAAGTTTCGGCAAAGACAATCAATCAAAAGACAGTACTAGAAATCTGGTGGATATCAAGGCTTAGAGATGGAAAGCTGTCAAAGTTCACTCATCAAGAAAGAATAACAGAATTAACCTTATTCTTGGAAAGAATCAATCTGTGATTCCTTTCAAGGATCAAATCTCTTGAGTTCGCAATCTCTCCAGATCCTAAGGCCTCCTGAAAAGTATATATATGATCATTCTAGACTTGAAGATATATACTTTGATCCAACCATATACCCTATCTTTGTTCAACTTCAAAACAAACATTGTAGTTCTATTAGATCTGTTGTATAACAAGTTAGAGAAGAAAGAGAGAAAATCATTGGTGAGGCATTGCATCAAGAAAAGACGTGAGACATAGAAACTAAGTAGTTGGTGTAAGACTACACCATTTCCTTTGTACTCAAAAAACTACGATCTCTGAACGAGAACACCCTTGCAACCCAAGGGGACTGGACTAGGATTCACATTGAATCTGAACCAGTATAAAATCTCCGTTGTCTTTAATTTCTGCACTTTAATTCTGCACTTTAGTTATGTACTTATTATTATCTCGCTGTTATCTCTAGTCGACTAATTGGTAAACTAGTCAACTGCTAATAACTTTTTTTTTAAAAAGCAATTCACCCCTTCCC